>SNQJ01S0024256.1:203832-234353 GCA_010110895.2 Picea sitchensis
CACAGTACACTAGTATTTACTTGGAAACCCAAAAGGGAGAAAATCATGGTAGGATTTCTTATATATATCAAGAATTCATTCATAGGAAGCACCAAATTCCCAATTCTCCAGCTACAACTGGAAGGAGGCTACAACTACCTATTTACATGATCCAACTTGAAGGAAGCTACAACTCCCTAAATTCTCTGGCTCCAACCAGAAGGAGGTTACAACCCCCGGGGTTCTCCGAATCCAACCAGACGGTGGCTACAACCACCTAGTTCTTAGGCTCCAACCTAAAGGAAGCTCCAACTCTCTGATTCTTTGTCACCAAAAAAAAGGAGGATACAACCCCCTTTCCTTGCCCCATCCTATTGCCCTGAAATATAAATGTAGACTAACTGTCATTGCCACTGTCACTGTCACTACCACTGTCACATCAACCTGTCACTGTATCCAACATGTCATGATCAACCTGTCCAATCTGTCACTGTTACTGATACTCAACCAGATCCTCTCACATGGATCATATACCAAGGACACCTCTCAACTAGATTTTCAGCATCAACAACACATGCCTCTACCAAGCATGTACCAAGATCACCAACATACCATCATAAGATATGTGTCTCAACCATGTACCATATCATATACCAAACCATCAACCTGTAACATACCAAGCATCAACCATGTACCACAACCTATATCACAACTAGTGCATCAACCATGCACCAACACTTGTACCAAAACGTGCATCAACCATGCACCAACACCTGTACCAAACCGTGTATCAATCATGCACCAACACCTGTACCAAATCGTGCATCAACCATATACCTCAACTTGTACCACATGCCTCAAGAATCAACTGTGTATACCAAGTACCAATCAAGTATCTTACCATGTGTCAACCATGTACAACAACAATGTACATCAACACCGGTACAATACCATGTACCAAAAATGTATCTCAACCATATACCATATCACTCAATCATGCCATACATCATGTACCATAGGATATATCAAGAAATTAACATCAAATGTCTACCTCAAAAAATTACCAAATAACCAAGATCATATACCAAGTATATGCCTCAACTATGCACCTAATATGTGCCTCAAGCAGATGCCAATGCCTCAACAATATAACAAAGGCTTGCCTCAAGCATGCACCATAACATCATCAACATGTAACCCTAAAAAAATGCATATAAGCATAATTGTAATTCTGTAACAGACCTAGTGTATGTGATCACAGACTTGCAAACCTTCCTCAACTTCATCAACAAGAGAATAACATCGTCATCAAACTTTACCTTAGTCTCACGAGACTAGTTTTTGGATTAGTCACAAACCCTAAATTTCAACAAGCATAAATCCATACTTGTAATGAACAAAGGTATGCAACTTGTATCCAATATTATTCAATATCTTATCTGCAATTCTTCCAATTTTCACTACCTGGAACATCCCATAAAAGGAGTTATAGCAAAAATGACAGACCTTGTTAAGTTCTGTATTATTCTATAGAGCGAACTTGTAGAGCATGACACACATGGAATATTGGATATCTAGACATTAAAATCATAAAAAACCTACTACGGACTATAATTTATCCAATTCATTTGGTCTCACTAAATTTGGGTCCTCTATGAAGAAGTTATTAATGGTTTACCTGAAACACCTGTTTGAGACTAGTTTCCAAACTAGGTAAAACCCCTATTTTCCACAGAGTGTATCTCTGGAAATACTATGACCCGTATGCTGAAATTTTTACCATAGGTACCTTGACATGTCTTCTCAACCTCCTCCAATTTTCACTACATTAATTATTCTATAAAAACATTTATAGTGAAAATTGTAAGATGACATGTAAATAACATACCTTAGAACACATACTCACAAGACTTCATCCTCCCTTGGAATTTTTCCCTTCTTCACTTCATCTTCCCTCTAAAATTCAACTTAGATCTCGTTGGTTACCTCAGATACCAATCACTTGCTCACTTAGAATATATTCCATAGAATGTGTGTGAATGTACTTATGAGTGACTTATTGAGGTATATATTTACTTTTTCTAAGTAACCTCTTTCCTTAACTTTAGGGATTCTTGAACTTTCTTGTTACAACCACTTTACCCTTTCATTAATGACTTACAACCAATTAGGGTATTCTTCACCCATCTTTTTGTCTTCAATAGGGTGTTCTTAACCCATCTTTGGGGCTTCCAACTTCATGACCTCATAACTCCTCAACCACGAGGAACCACGTGGCATACCACCTATCACCAGAAATGGAACGATGTGTACTATCCATCTATGATAGTATTACCTACAATTACATTGTCCTTCATGTAATTAATCCTCAATCAACTTTGGGTCCCATAACCACACCTCCAAGGCTATATGTAGATTACATCAAATGCACCCAACTAACTCACCTTCAATCTTGATCATACATATATCCAACATCTATGGACCTCTCCAAGGGTTGAAATCAATATTTAAGGGTTGACATCAATGAAAACCAACATTCCAAACCAATTGGCCAAAAATACCCCCCTTTGGCATTGATGGAAACACCAACATTGACGACAACATTGATGCTCCAATGCTCATGCTCACCCTATGACCATTGCTCCTCATAAATGTTTCTCACTCTCCCTATTTGACATCAATGGAAAATGGTATCTTTCCTTGGGCTTGCTCCCCTTGTCTTCATGCCTATGTTCTTTCTCTTCATCTTTGACCAAAGGTTAACTCCCCCTATCAATATGTCTCCTCCTGATATTGTACCTACTGTAAAGAATATCTCCCCCTCTGGGTATGTCTCCCTATATGTATGCTACTAATATTCCTTTCTAGATCTCTCTCTCTGATGATTTTTCTTCCCTTGAATTTTCTGTAAGATGTATATGTTTCCTTGCCTTTCCTCCAGTGTTGTTTATTGTCCATTGGTGCTTTCTTTTTAATTTCACTAACATATATAAAAATTATTCAAAATTTGATTTCTTCATTTACTTGTCATGTTCACTTAACTATATTGTTCAACAATGTACTTATGATGATATAGATTATGCTGACAATTTATCTTTCCCTACTATGTTGTTCCTTTCACTGCTTGCCTTTCTGTGACCAATTGATTCCAATTGATTCCACTAATTCCAATTGTAAATGCATTGCTATGTGTATTCTCCGACCCATGCTTTTTGTACCTGCTAAGCTTGTCATGAATCCTTCTTCGTCCATGTGACACACATTGTTCATAACCCTGCTACTCAATTTTCCACAATGTTGACCCATCTATCATTGTACCATTATGAAGACTTATCTTGAATATACTACAACTGATCATCGCATGTTCCTGTTGATCAAACATAATCAAATATGTCCAATAATATGATCTATCTTCTCATCAAACTCTGCATGTTTGGGACAACCTATACTGAAGATATCCTTGCCTGAATCCATATGTGGAATGTAAACTTTTTTTCTGGCAACTGATACTTGTGTGGGAACACTACTTCTCAACTAATCAATATGTTACTCTATACTTCTACTATCTGACTGCTTTGAATTTGTCTCTGCAACCATTTCTCTAAGGATGGTTCTCCGATCTATCTCAACTATTGCATGGAGTCCCCTTGTTCAATATTCATATTAGTTGGGAGTCTCCAAGATGGGTGGCTTAGAAAAATACCTGCTCTGATGAGGAGTAATCTTCCTCTTCATCTGTGGACTCATCATCTCTCTGAACTCTGACTTCTTTCTTTCTTATTGTGGATTGATCTTGCACTACAATTCCTAAAAGTACAATATCTTGAACCTATTCTTTATTCACTTTCTCTTCTTTTCTTTCTTGTGCTACTGCAAATCCTTTAATCTATGGGACATGTTGTTTATTCACCCGTTCTTCTTGTTTTTCATTTCTTCTCCAACCCTTCTTATATTTGACATCTTTCCTTTTCTTTGTATATTTGTCTTCTTCTCGTACTATTTCCAATCTTGAGAGTATGACTTCTGGGTGTCCTTCATTCATCTGATCTTCCTTTACCTATTCTTGTTTTTTTTCTTCCAAACCTTCTTATATCTAATATCAATGTTGTTTCTCAAAGAAGTATCCATCATGCTTCTACAATCGCGAGCTATGTGTCCATAGTTATGGAATTTTTGACATTCAAATTTATGTGGGGCCACATAAACATTTCTTGCTTGAACAATTCTTTCATAAGCCTTGCAATTTGAAAGCTTATGTCCAAATTTAGTACAAAAAAAACAATGACCGTAAGAGAAATTTACATACCCGGGAGTGGATGATATTGTTTGTTGTGTAGTCCTTTTGAATTCCTTCCTTGGATGATCATGATCTTCCCTTCTGTGGGTCTCTTCGTCATGGTTGAAGATTCTTTGTTGCTTGAATGTGGTAGGTCTTGTTGAAGATGTATCTCTATTATACTTATTCTTCTTTGATTCTTCCTGACCATGATTCCTTCCTTTGAGTACTTTTGCATAACTCTTACTCTTTTCTTCATTCTTCTTTTCCGGCACTCTGGAATTCTTCTCTTCATTCTTTACTGTTGATGTGGATGTTTCTGTCTCTTACCAAGCTTGACAATTTTACTTCTCAATGTGACAACTTCTTATTCAAGCTTCTCAACCTCTTCTTCTTTCTTCATCATCTGAATCTTCATGACTTCTTCTGTTTGCTTTGCTTCTTCAAGTTGGATCTTCAATGTGATGATTTATTTTTCAAGTCTTCTCTCTTCTTGATCAAATTCTACCTCAAGTTGATTTAAGTTGTCAATTCTTTCCTTAAGACGATCTGTCAGTATCTTCTTTCTCTTTTCTGCTTCCTTTCTTTCAGTTTCCAAAAACTGCTTCTCTTTTATTGCTTCCTTTCTTAGTGCTTCTATTTCGGCTTCCAAACATTGCTTTTCTTCCATCTGACTTTTGTATGTTTCTTCAATATTTTTGGCTTCTTCTAGCCAAGATTTTAGTTTCATGATGACTTTTTGGGATTATTCACAACTTTATTGAGAATTCTTCTTGGATAATTGTTCCTCAAATGACTGGTTCTTCTTCCTTTATTTAATTAGTTCATCCAAAGTACTGATTAATTCTGCTTCAATATCATTTTCCTTTTCAATATCAGGATTGTCTTCTATTTCATTAGGATGTTTTGTCTCATCACTTTCAATCTTTAAATAAGGGCATTCAATTTCATTATGTTTGCACTCTTCACAAGTAAAGCAAAAGAACTCACTTATGTTGACTACAAAATCTTCTTCTTTTGAATCTGTCTGACATGATGATCATCTTACGTCTTGTTATGTGTAGCTTATCCCATAGTTATTTAGCTTATGAACATTTTCCCACTTTGTCCATTATTAAATTAGGCAATCCTTCCAAGATAAAATCCATTGTTATTTTGTTGTTCCTTTTCAATTTCTTCTTGGTTACAGTCTTTGGTTTCTTTGTAGCATTGTATCCTATAACAATTAAGTGCCAAAAATCATATCCATGTGCATGTAAAAATACCTTCATCCTGCAACGCAATAATTCATACTTTAGACCCTTCTGACCATTGAAAATTGGTGCTCCATTCTTACTGTACTCGATGATCTACCTTCCAGTGGTTCAAATGTTTCCTTGAAGGAACCTTCTCTGATTCCAATTGTTGGAATACTGAGAGGGGGGGGTGAATCAGTATGAGCACTTTATACCACTTTTAACCACAATACATATTATTTCACTTTATCAATGATGTTCAACAATTTATCATCAATGTATCATCTATGATTACATTCAATATGTATATCTTAAGCATGCAATCATAAGAACTATCATATCAACATCACATCAAGAACACAGTACACTAGTATTTACATGGAAACCCATATGGGAGAAAACCATAGAATGTTTTCTTATATATATCAAGAATTCATTCATAGGAAGCACCAAATTCCCAATTCTCCATCTACAATTGGAAGGAGGTTGCAACCCCCTATTTATAGGCTCCAACCTGAAGGAAGATACAACTCCCTGAATTTTGTGGCTCTAACCAAAAGGAGGCTACAAACCCTTGTGTTCTCTGACTCCAACCGGAAGGTGGCTACAACCACCTAGTTCTCAAGATCCAACCTAAAGGAAGCTCCAACTCCCTGATTCTACGACACCAACTGGAAGGAGGCTACAACCCCCTTTCCTTGCCCCATCCTTTCGCCCTGAAATATAAATGTAGAACAACTATCACTACCACAATCACTGCCACTGTCACAACCACTGTCATTGTCACTGCCATTGTCACTGTCACTGCCACTGTCACATCAACCTGTAACATTTCAACCTGACACTGTATCCAACATGTCACTAATCAACCTGTCCAATCTATTACTGTCACCAATACTAAATCAGATCCTCTCACATGGATCATATACCAAGGACACCTCTCAACTAGATGTCCAACATCACCAACACATGTCTCTACCAAGCATGTACCAAGATCACCAACATACCATCACAAGATATATGTCTCAACCAAGTAACATATCATATACCAAACCATCAACCTGTACCATACCAAGAATCAACCGTGTACCACAACATGTATCACAACAAGTGCATCAACCATGCATAAACACGTGTACCAAACCGTGCATCAACCATGCACCGACACCTGTACCAAACCATGTATCAATCATGCACCAACAACTATACCAAACCATGCATCAACCATGCACCTCAAATTGTACCATATGCCTCAAGCATCAACCATGTATACCAAGTACCAATAAAGTATCTTACCATGTACATCAACACCTGTACCATACCATGTACCAATAATGTATCTCAACCATATACCATATCACTCAATCATGAAATACACCATGTACCATAGGACCATCAAAGGTGTACCTCAACAAAGTACCAAACAAACAAGATCATATACCAAGTATATTCCTCAACCATGCACCTAATAAGGTCCTCAAGCATGTGCCAATGCCTCAACAATATACCAAAGGCTTGCCTCAAGCATGCACCATAACATCATCAACATGTAACCCTGAAAACATGCATATAAACATACTTGCAACTCTGTAACATACCTGGTGTATGTGATCACAAACCTGCAGACCTTCCTCAACTTCAACAACAACATAATAACATGTTCATCAAACTTTACCTTAGTCTCACGGGACTAGTTTTTGGATTAGTCACAAACCCTAAATTTCAACAAGCATAAATATGTAATTGTAATGAAGAAAGGTCTGAAAATTGTGTCCAATATTATTCAATATCTTCTTTGCAATTCCTCCAAGTTTCACTTCCTGGAACATCCTATAAAAGGATTTATAGAAAAAAAGGCAGACCTTGTTGAATTCTGGATTATTCTAGAGAGTGAACTTGTAGAGCATGAAACACATGGAATATTGGATATCTTGATCTGAAAATCCTAAAAAACCTACAACAGATTGTACTCTATCCAATGCATTTTGTCTCACTGAATTTGGATCCTTTATGAATAAGTTATTATTGTTTTATCTGGAACACTTGTTTGAGACTAGTTTCCGTAATAAGAAAAACCCCTATTTTCCACAGACTCCATCTCCAAAAATACTATGACCCAAATGCTAAAATATTTACCATAGGTACATTGACATGTTTTCTCAACCTCCTCCAATTTTCAGTATCTGAATCATTCTATAAAAATAGTTATAGTGAAAATGGTAATATAACTTGTAAATAACATACCTTAGAACACATCCTCACAAGACTTCATCCTCCCTTGGAATTTTGCCCTTCTTCACTTCATATTCACTCTAAAATTAAACTTAGATCTCAGATAAAAATCACTTTCTCACTTAGAATATATTCAATATAATGTGTGTGAATTTACTTATGAGTGACTTCTTTAGGTGTATATATATGCTTTCTAAGTGACCTCTTTCCTTAACGAGATTCTTGAACTTTCTTGTTACAACCACTTTACCCTTTCATTAATGACTTACAACCAATTAGGGGCTTCTTAACCTATATTTTTGTCTTCCATAGGGGATTCTTAACCCATCTTTTGGGCTTCCATAGGGGCTTCTTAACCCATCTTTGGGGCTTCCAACTTCATGACCTCATAATTCCTTAACCATGAGGAAACACGTGGTGCACCACCTATCATCAGTAATAGAATGACATGTACTATCCATATATGATAGTCTTACCTGCAATTACACTATACTTCATGTCATTATTCCTCAATCAACTTTAGGTCCCATAACCACACCTCTAGAGCTACATGTAGATCACATCAAATGCACCCAACTAACTCACCATCAATCTCAATCATACATTTGTCCAACATCTTTGGACCTCTTCAAGGGTTGACATCAATGACAACCAACTTTCCAACAACAAGAAGACATCTACATAAGTGTGTTCCTCATCTATCTTTTCCCAGCATTTATTCGCTTCTAGCAAGCATCCATAGCCCCAATGAAGTTTCCTTGGACCCAGACAAGAATGGCCTTGCTACCAGTGAGCGTCCATGGCTCTGATGGGTTTACTTTTACTTCCCACACTACTAATAATGCTTTCAATTTCCTTTTATTTCAAATTCCCCTCACCCTTTTAGATTTGTATATAAGTATTGCATGTGAAAATGGGTGTATAGGAAGCGAGGTGATACAAGAGTTGCTTTTATATGCTAAGTAGATTCCATGCATTCAATTTTAACCCACAGGTCTCCCCAAGAAGTATCATAATAATATCTATCTTATAAATGTTAGGTGGATGAACCTCAAAGAAAACAATAGATATACACTTTTCTCTACTTATGGATTATTGTGGTATGCTTAGTAATCACATGTGTTCCACCACATCTATCTATCATTATCCATAGCTAAGAACTTCATGAAGGTATTTTTTTTAGATAGTGCAACCCATGAATTCCAAGACTCGTAAGAATGAATTCAATGTATGACTAGAGTTGGACCTGCCCCATTTTCAAACTCAAAGATTAACCCTTATGTCAGACGAAGGAGTCAAATCATCTCAAGGAACACCAACATTCAAAATAAGAGGCAAAACAAAAATGTACAAGAAGGCAAGCGTTGAGTTCAAAAACCAAAACTAAAACCAAATACTGAAAAATATAATAAAACTAAACTAAACTAAAAGAAACCCAAAAACAAAAATTCCAGTCATCCAAGTAAAATAAAACCAAACTGAAAAATAATGAAGGAACATAGTAGAATGGGATAAATATGAGAAAGCAACAGTGTATGAATGATACTTGTAAAGAATTTACATTCTAGCTCTAGAAATTAAAATATGGGAAATGCTTCACTTGATAAACTTTCCATACAAACTAAACCCATCAAGAATGATTTTCAGGACCAAGTACATAATCTAGAAATCAAAATCAACAATATTATGAGGAACAATGGTCAAACAAACTGATATCAAATCAATCTCCTTGTTCCAATAAATGTATTGATATTTTCACCAAGATATTCATTGCTTATTTGATTATTAATCATGATCATTCCAATGATTCTATCATTCATACCAGATGGAATAAGAGAATAAATCCACTTCCATGATTGAAAAGTTAAGCAAATAACAGAGTAAAATTATGTACAAATAAAAATAAATAAATTAAATAAATTGAACTAAGAGAAAAATCAAAAGCAAACATGTCATCCATTGAAAGAAGGATCAATTTGAAATACAAACATAGAATCCCAACATCATGGGACACATCATTAACATCATCATAAAAATCATTTTCAGTGAAAGTTCACGAAGTAAAGCAAGAGAAGCAATTGGACAAAATAGGCCAACCATTCAAAATAAGGCCCAATACAAACATTCCTAGGTTAAATTTCACAATCTCGAAGGAAAAATAAGAAAGGTCATGAGAATTAATGATCAAGTGAATAATTTGCAACAAAATTCTCTAATCCAATTGACATATATAAATTTTCCCTTTCATTTAGTGAAACAATTAAATTCTTCTAGGAACCTAACACTATGGGCTAATGGAAATGCACAGTCAAAACACATTTTAATTTCATTTAAATGAAACATTCCACAAACACTCAACCCTCTTGACTCACTGTCATGGATAAGATCCTTTGCACATTTGAAAACACCAAACTTTTCAATCTTATAAATTACACGTGATCTATTTCACCAAAGTATCAATTTCTCTTTGCCATGAAAGATGATTATTAATTCCAAAGATTCCAACAATTCAATCTGATGAAGTAAGGAGATGACAATATAGCTATGGAGGCGATCAAAATTAATCATAATGAAAGGGACTACAAACACTATTTTTTTCAAAGATCATGTTTAATATTAGATAAAAACATAATAATTGGAATACATGAAAGAGACTAGATTTCTAATCAATTGTTGAGTTGGTGAAAGTGTGATTAATTAGTTCCCAAAATTTTACAAAGAAATGTGAGTAGATGAGTTTAGATTAACACTTCCCTAAGCTTCCCTCATATTGAAGGTATATATGGAGAAAAAAAATCCCAAGTTGTTGGCTGCACAATCCATTTTCCAATCATAATTCCTCCAACAGGAGTCTCAGTGTCATTGTCTATTATGAGATTTGAATCCTTGGATATATCCTCTTGTTCTTGAAATAGTTGATCATTAGATCAATAAAAAACAACTTTGATTCCATATTACCGATGAACCCATCTTCTACCTATACATTTCCACCACCAATCATTTGTCATGCTCAAAAGATAAGATATCTAATAAATATCGTATTTGAAAATCATCAACACCACTCACCAATGTATCTATTGCCTCTTGAAATGTATGATAATAATTTCAAATATATGTATGATCATATTCAACCTCCTAAATGGCAAGAGGAAATTACTATGAATATGGAAGCGATTAAGACTCTCTTGATAAAGTACAAATGATCTCAGATAATAGTCTAGATTGAATAATTCTCCATCATAAGTGAATGAAAGATAAGATTAGAAACCATAATTGAATGAGATGATTAAAACGATAAACATGATTTCTAATAAGTGATTATTCAATGGTTGTCATGATGAGTAAATCCCCGAGACTAATATCATAAAGTTTCCAAGAGTATTTTAAGTAAACAATTTAAGAGATTGATCTCCTTGAGATTATATACCACATAGAATACCAAGAAAAAATCTCATAGTCGATGAGTGTGCAACATGCCTCTCTACTAGATAGGATTTTCATGCAGATAAAAACCTAACCAAAAAAACTAAGAAAATAATCCATAAATAAAAACCAACAAGATCATGAGTAAGAGGAATCAAATAAAAATCCTTATTCCAGTTGACCTATACAGAATTTTCCTTCCAGGTTATGAATAACATTGAACTCATTTTGGTGTAATCAATTAAGATCCGTGAAATTTTTAAAAGTATAAAATCCAATGGATTCGTGATTTACATTTAACATGAATTCACATCCTAAAAACTTATTACCATGGCTAAGTTCAAAAAATATGTTGAAAGCTTAGGACCTATAATCTTATAAATTGTATTGACACTTCCTTCAAAGGTATTCACAACCTACACACATTCAAATTATTTCAACATTACTATATGATGAAGTAAGAGGAAAAATACTAAGATATGATAATAATCATATTAGTCAACAATGTAGCAAGAATTAGTGACTCAAAATCAACAATTCCAAATGATGGAAAGGTTTTTTCCAACAAAGTTGTAGTAAAAACCAGGTATGAAATCCTCATTTATCAGTAGGACTAGGATTCAATATATAGTCAACCAATTAATTTGTGAATAAAATGATTGANTGACTCAAAATCAACAATTCCAAATGATGGAAAGGTTTTTTCCAACAAAGTTGTAGTAAAAACCAGGTATGAAATCCTCATTTATCAGTAGGACTAGGATTCAATATATAGTCAACCAATTAATTTGTGAATAAAATGATTGATTCCCAAAAAAATTCTCAAAGAGATACCAACATAAATGTTTATAGAGTGGAGCCATCCAAAATTGTCCAAACATGTTTCCAGACGATAAGAAAGAATATATTGTGTTGCTAGCTATAACAAACTACATATATACAAGAAGAAACTTGAATTAAGAAAGTTAAAATATTGATAGGAAAATCCATCCTTAAATGACCGACTCTATAGAGAATAAGATATGTATAGGAAAAAGTAAAGAAACCAAAACTAAAGGT
The DNA here is from genome assembly GCA_010110895.2 of Picea sitchensis. Lineage (NCBI taxonomy): Eukaryota > Viridiplantae > Streptophyta > Pinopsida > Pinales > Pinaceae > Picea > Picea sitchensis. Next base: position 216,037 of record SNQJ01S0024256.1, read on the forward strand.
GATCAAAACAAACATTTAAAACATAAACTCAACTAAGTTCACTATGCTAATTCTATACTAAAACCATGTTGAATGAAAGTAATCTAAGAACACACTCAATGGGTAGGCAACCAAAAAAATGCATAAATACAAACCTTATGATAAAATGAACATCAAAAGGAATTAAAAGGAATTGGAGTGGGCCTAATTAAGGATAGACATAAATTCAACACTTAGACTTTCATTAACTGCATACATGACAACACAACCAAAACTCAAATGTAATCCAACTAAGAAAGATTTTCCAATCAGAATTTAGTTAAGATGAAGATTGGAAATCTCTAAGTATCCATTTTCATAACAAAAAGAACTGTAAATTTTTCTTCATTTTTTTAATTTTTATTTTATTTTATTTTATTTTATTTATTTATTTATTTATTTTGAAAATTCCATTTGTAAGATGACAATTTGTCCACAAAAACATTGTTACAAGAGAAACATGAATGTCAACAGTGATTAAAAAAATTATTCAAACACAGAGAAAAGGTTTTGAGAGTGTGACAATTAAATGTTTCCCTTTTAAAAAAGAAAAATTGCACAAAAAGCTCGTTCAAGGGTAAACATCAGCATTACAACTTCTTCATTTCTTTCTCTCTCAACAAAAAAATAATTTATTGTTCAACCAACAAGTCTTTTTAAGAAAAGAAACTAGCCTAATCTATCCTACTCTTATCCTACACTACACTGGCTAAAAATGAACTATGTGAAATCATAATGCCAATGTAACCATCCATGTAACTCGAAACCTGCAATTACATGTTCATAAAAAATTAGTAACAAAACATGGATTAGTAAGAGATAAAAATAGAAAAAATTAAATTATGTAAACCATCATGTAAGAGATGACATTGTTATTATTCATGGGAAATATAGCTAAGTAAGATCCCTCCAACCATACTTTTCTATCATAAAATATGTCATGCCTATCATAGAATTTATGGAGGGAGTTCACGAGAGAGTAGCATACCTGATGAGAACCATGTATGCAATATGCATGGAATGTACCTTGTGAGAAAGCCTTAGTATTGATATAATCATTATTTCCAGAAGACAAGTAAAAATAATGAGGGCTTGACATAACCATCGATCTAGACTGAAGCGCCTCACTGTCTTGGCAAGCCTTCCTGGTCTCATACTTCAAATAACCAACAACTTGAGATGAATTAGTGGGATATACTAATATGCATGGACTATCCTTCACCATGGTATAAGGCATAGCATTAAAACTATAGTGGTAACCACTAGTATGATCTATCTAAACTAATTAGCTACTTGTACAAAAATAATCTCTATTAATAAAAAATGTGGTTGAATCAAAAGAAGAAGCAATCTGATATACATTTCCTACATGCATTCCGTCATCCCATGTAAAAGGTTGATAAGGAAAAAACCTACAAAGTTCATGGGAAGAGGTCTTATCCTCCTTATCTTCTACATGTACATTACCACCATCAAGCACCTCATAAGGGTTTGGCCCTAGATAATTTATTTGAATAGGATCACGAGTGACTTTTTGGAAGATCAAACGATTAAAAAGACTAGGATACACAAAATAATAAGTAGAAAAATAAAGAAAACGAAATGCCTCTCTAGAAAGAGAATCCTTTTCAATAAAAGTCTCCTTGAACGATATTTCTTCTTGCTTAAGCATATCCATGATTGGTTTTGATTTTGAATTGATAGGTTCCCTGCTAGGAATTGTTTCACAATCAAAACCTTCTTCCTTAACACTATTCTCCTCTTCTAAGAAATATGTAAATTGTTGTGCAATGTGTGTTTATTTCTTCTCCTTGAGTTAACTGATCATCATTGTTGTTTTTCTCCTTTAAAATATGTAAATCTGAAATATATTCTAAAACATACTCATGGTAAGAAGATAGGAGAAAATCACAACAATTTTGAGAACAAGAAGGCTTAATAAATAATTCAGTAATTATAGGAAAACCTTCTTGATCTTTCTCAATTAAACTAGAAGAGGCTATAATGGTACAACAACCATTATCCAAAAACTCGAAAATTGATGATTAAGTTGCAGATTATTGAGATGACACAACATAAAATAAAAGAGCTCAAATTATATATATGGATAACATATTGCTTCATCTTCAAATTCCCTTTAGATAATATCATTTCCCTTCATCATCTCTAAATATCAAATTACATTACAACATGGGCTTACAAAAAAACAATTTAATGGACTCTCCTTAATTCCGCTACTCATAACAAGAAAATGAGTTCACCATTAGAATCCTTGTGAAATTCTGAGAAGTTTGAGTATGAAAAAAATCCCAACTTGCTCAAATGCATCCTCTTTACACTCCAAACAATGCACTATGGCACTCATTAATGGAAATATGGACTAAGACTTTTACAAATGACCTCTAATCATAAAATAGACCTCAAATTCATACTCCTTACGAAATATCGTGAAAAATGAGTATAAAGTTTCCTAGGTGCAGTCTATATAGCTCATGGCACGCATATAGAGACACACCATACTTGGCCTTTTGTTAGCACACAATTGAGACATTCGTACAATACCTCCTCCTCGGGATTTGTACCATCCCAAGATCTGCACCTCTTTGGTCTGTGTGCAAACATGGGAATCATGCCCAATATATATAGGGCGTGGGATTAACTCCCTGTCCAAATTCATAGGAAAACGAGTTATTAAATCATTGGGGAATCCCATAACAAAGGGATTACATTGGTACATTGGTTATGCCTCTAGAATATAACCTGGAGGTTACAGGTTCAATCCTCCATAATCTACGCATTGGTTTGTTTTATTTTTATATAGTTTATAACTATATACTATATATAAAGTTTTGGTTGTATAATTCGTTATCCCCCGCGGCTTCAGCGCATGGTTATATTAAATTTATACGAAACCAAGGGTCGAGGGATAAGCCCTCCACCTTTTTTTCCACCAGCTAAACCTTTAACAAATGTTAAATAAATTCTTCGCCATATATGGTTAATAACCAACTACGCGACGTATTGGTAACAAAGGTTTGTTGAGGCTTTGGGAGGTCACGGGTTCGACTCTCATCGACTCCCATAATTTTGGTAAACACTAACCATAATTGGCCAATGGGGGGTCACCATGTGGCAACCTCTCATTGGCTCCTTTGTTCCATATGTTGGCAAATGATTATTCCATGTAGACTACACGATCCTCCCAGTCATCTGCCAATATGTCATGCCACATCACCTATACGGCCTATATGATCATGTGCCATGTGTCACCCTTGCAATGGTGACACTTGTCACCCTTGACTTTTCCCTTTGAATTTTTGCTTGTTGACCAAACTTTGACCAATCATAACTTTTTCATACAAATGTCGTTTTAGGCGATTTTTACACCATTGGAAAGTCATCATCGAGCTCTACATATTGATGACATCTTTTTTTTAGAGATTTTGGAATATTTGAATTGTGATATTTTATGGATCCTCCTGGACCTCTGTGAGCATTCTAGATCCTCTTGGATCTCTTTGAGCATTCATGGATCCTCCTGAATCACACCTTCCCACTGAATAAATTTTGAACCTCCAAAAACTTAGTGATGATAACTCTAACTCACTCTTCCATCTTACTGAAATGTTCTTATGAAGTAACTTAGTGATGAATCTTCTTCACTCTTCCATATTTCTAAATATTTTGGAAATTAGTGTTCATCTTAGATTTTAGATTTAGGTATTAGATTAGTGTGCTTTTGTCTACGTCTAAAATATGGCTCTTACTCTGGCCTCTACCACTGTCGCTAATGAAATATAGATCTCATTCTGGCTCATAGATTCCTTAACAACAAAAGTCTTGTTCACCGAATCTTTGCAATACCTGAATCATGTTTTCAAAATCCACTCCCATCTCCTTCTACTAAAGATAGACTATCTCAGTCAATATGAAACCAAGTTGAATGTTGATCTATGCCTTTCCCTTTTGGACTCGTTGTTTCTGTACTACCGATGTATCTGTAGGAGTCTCTTAATGAATTCCCTGTCCATTACTCTTTTGTCTTGAAAAATAACTTGATCTATATTGTTACCATTTGTACTTCACTTGCTTCTGTTCAAGGTATACATCCACATGAACATGACATAGTATTTTGAATATTCTTATAGCATGCATATTTATATGCCTCTTAAAAGAGGATCATTTCTCCTTTACCACCTCTAGAAAGTTTTGCATTACTTCAATGACCTTTCTACTTCCAATTTACATGTTCCAACTTCCTGCATCTTTCTGTTCCTTCACCTTCAATTCTTCAGAATCAAGAATGTTAACTTCGACAATTCAATCCATATGTATCCCTTTCGTTGATGATAAGACAATACAATTGTCTATATTACTGTCGAAATGCTTAGAAATATTTAAAAGATCCCTTTCATTCCTTTAACAAAGCATCCATATAGAAACACTTTTACAATATTTCTCTCACTTCAAACAATATGTAAGGTGGCTATATAAAAATCCCTTTTAACGAGATTCCTCTCACTTCTAACAATATGTAAGGTGGCTATCTAGAAATCCATTTTAATGAGATTCCTCTCACTCTTAACATCATATAAGGTGACGATATAGAAATTTTACATAATTCATCCCACTCTCATAATTTACAATGAGTTGCTTACGAGCCTTCTAATAGACTTTAGGAGATATCTACACATGCATATCAACTTACATTTACAAATTTACAAATTTACAAAAATATATTTTCTAATGGATGGTTTATTCATGGACTCATCCTCCCCTTAGTACTATAAGGAGTTTCACAACTTCCTATCTATGACAATGCCTCTCACGCTGATGTCGAATCTAAAATTGAATATGATGCATAATCTTATGTTTAATCCAAGAAACCATTAGACCAAACTATAGGTCTTCCCAATAACCTATATAACCTCTCATTGCAAATACCAAGCATTATTCTTGTGTCTGGAGCAACTTCTCTTGAATACACAAGTACCTAGCTATTGTGGAATGCGACTGCATAGACTTCATCTTCAAATTTTTCAATTGGGAGTAGGTTTACTTTCAAATAGGGAACATATAATATATGTTCTATTCGCATAAATCCTCCCGATTCGAGCTGGAATCTTACATATCCATACCCTTTTATTGCTTGTTTATTGTTAGTTCCAGATCCTACATAACAATCTGTGTTGGACTCTGAGAAAGTTAGGAATACTAATCTCATCGTGGTCATGTGGAAATATGAGCCACTATCCACCAACCATTCCTTGATGTCTTCATATATTACTTTGCCAAGACCAACCATTAGGAAGTATTCTTTCTCAAATCTTCTAGTAAGACCATTAAATTCATTTGGAGTTGCTACCCGTCTTCTTGCAAGTACCTTTACATCTTTTTAGTTCTATTTCGAACATAAGTGTGGGTAAAGTGTCCAACACTTCTCAATATGATATCCACTCTTACCACAATAATAGAAGAGTACATTTCTCCCATCTTGGAATCATGATCTCTTCTTGTCATTTCCCCTTTTCCTTTTCTTTGAGAAATTATGTTTACCTTTAGAATTATTCTTGGAGGGCTTATCTTGCACATACTCTCTTGTTTGACACTTCTCCATATAATGGTTACTAGTTCCACATGAAGCACATGGATACATAGACTATTTACCATCCTTATCAATGTAAAATGTCATCATTTCCCTTTTAGCATGCACATAATTCTCTGGAGATATCTTACACATGTTACCTTTCTCTAGATTGGAAGGTAAGACTAACTGCTTATGAAGGACCTCTTCATCTGAAGTTCTACTTGCTTCAGCTATCCTTAAGCATTCTCTTGCTTCAGCTATCCTTAAGCATTCTCCATCTTGATGGGAAAAATAATAATATGAGGAGTCATATTTGTTGATCATGCCTTTTGAAAGAGGTAGTCCCTTTTGTATCAGAGACTTTGCATTCCAATCCTTCCAATATTCATGGATTGATGTTGATGGTGCCAATATCTGATCCTTGGTCTCTAAGTTTCTTCCTAACTCATGAAAAATACCCTTATGGAATTCCTCATGACATATCAGTTGTTCTTGCAGCCTCTGCTTCTCTTCCTCAAGAGATTGCAACTGCATCCTTAACTCAAAATTTTCCTTTTGGATCCATTGATTAATATTCTTCTTCAGCCTCAAGTTCATGAGAGCTTTACTCATATTATCCTCTTGATAAGAGTCTTCAATATCTTCACCAACTAAACTCTTGGATCTCATCACATCAACAACTTGCAAATACACGTCAAAACTAGCTCTGATGCCACTTGATCCAAAAATCCCCAGATAACACTTATTTCTTTAAAATATATACATTCAACATCCAACTTGATTCAGAATTAATTCTTGATCGTATTGAGGTGATTTGCAGAAAAAAAAAATGATGATGTGCTTCTTATCCAAAAACTCATAAACTGATGATTAATTTACATATTATTGAGATGACACAACATAAAATAAAAGAACTCAAATTATACATATGGATGACATATTGCTTCATCTTCAAATTCCCTTTAGATAGTATGAATGTCCTTGATCATCTCTAAATACCAAATTACATTACAACATGGGCTTACAAAAATCCAATTTAACGGACTCTCGTTAATTTTGTTACTCAAAACAAGAAAATGAGTTCATCATTAGAATCCTTGCGAAATTATGAGAAGTTTGAGAAAAATGTCGACCAAATTCTCAATTAGCTCAATTACACCCTTTTTACACCCCAAATGATCCACTATGGTGCTCATTAATGGAAATATGGACTAAGACATTTACAAATGACCTCTAATAATATAATAGACCTCAAATTCATACTCTTTACGAAAAATCGTGAAAAATGAGTACAAAGTTTCCTAGGTGCACTCTATATACCTCATGGCACGCATATCAAGACACACCATATTTGGCCTTTTCTTAGCACATAAATTGAGACATTCATACAGTAAATCATCCTTGTGATTCATACCATCTTGGGATCGATTCCTCCTCGATATATGTGCAAACATGGGAATCGTTCCCAATATATATAGGGCATGGGCTTAACTCTCCATCCGAGTTCATAGGCAAATGATTTGTTAAAGTGTTGGGGGATCTCGTAACAAAGGGATTCTCTTGGCACATTGGTTAGTCCTATGGAATATAAACTAGAGGTTACGAGTTCGATCCTCCATAATCCACATGTTGGTTTGTTTTATTGTTATATAATTTATAACTATATACTATATATAATTTTTCGGTGGTATAATTCGTTAGCCCTCCATGGCTTTGGCACATGGTTATATTACATTTAAATGAAACCAAGGGTGGAGGGCCAAGCCCTTGGCCCTTTTTTCTGCGGGATAAACCTTTAACAAAGGTTAAATAAATTCTCTGCCATATATGGTTAAGAACAAACTGTGTGGCGTATTGGTAACAAAGGTTTGTTAATTCTTTGGGAGGTCACGAACTTGACCCCCATCGACTCCCATAATTTTGGTAAACACTAACCATAATTGGCCAATGGGTGGTTGCCACACAACGACCTCTCATTGGCTCCCTTGTGTGATATGTCGACAAATGATTAGTCCACATGGACTGTATGATCTGCACAATCATCTGCTATTATGTCATGCCACGTCACCTGTACAACCTATATGATCATGTGCCACGTGTCACCCTTGCAGTTGTGACATGTGTCACCTTTGAATTTTTGCATGTTGACCAAACTTTGACCAGCCATAACTTTTGCATACAAATTCTGTTTGAGGTGTTTTTTGTGTTGTTGGAAAGTTATTGTCGAGATCTACATATTGATAGTATTTTTGAGAGCACTTGAGATATTTTATTTTTTTAGATTTTATAGATCCTCCTAAACCTTTGTGAGTGTTATGGATCCTCCTGAATCTCTGTGAGCATTCTATATCCTCCTAGACCTCTGTGAGCATTCTTGGATCCTCCTAGATCAAGATATTAACTAAATTTCTAGGAGTGGTATGAGGTACAAAACCAAAAATACATCTCCATATAGGGATTTGGGAAGGATCCATTAATAATAATAAATAATTAACAAGAAAGACTCATGCTCAGCTTGTCATCCGACCCTCCTTCTAGTGTCATTTTGTTGACCTAGGAAAAATTCCCCATGCCAAAATGAGGGAGAATTACTCGATGGTAGGTCCCAATCAGACCTACTTTCATTTAGTATGGAAATCTCCACTGGTATGTGCGCTTAGCTTCCGCTAACTAAATGGATTTCTTTTCGAAGAGAGACTCGTTCATTTAAATTAGTCTAAATCCTAAATGCAGTCTTATTCTAATATGAAAATGCAATCCTATCCTAATAGTAACAAAAAATCAATTGCAAACATTCAATTTTACTTGTGGAAACATAAATAATTCACATTTCTCAATAAGAAACTATAATAGCATACCGATATGCATATAGATGACAATGAATATGTCCCTACAATTGAGCTCATAATCCATTCACAAATATTTCCTATAGAGACAATTGAAAATAGTGACAAATTGTGAACATGTGCAAAAAACAACCAAACAACAATGTATTATTGAATGAATGGAACATGGATGAGCTTGCCATTATATTCATTCACATAAATAGCTCATACTAACAATAACACATAAATCAATTGCATGCATACAATTTTACTTATGGAAACATAAATAGTTCATATTTCTCAATAAAAAAACTATACTAGCATACCCATACACATATATATGATAATGAATATGTCCCTATAATTGATCTCATAATCCATTCACAAATATTTCTTATAGCTGCAATTGACAATAGCGACAAATTGCAAACATGTGAAGAAAACAACCAAACAATACCGCACTATTGAATGGATAGACCAGAAATCGGCTTTCCAAGAGCTTTCAAATCCATCCTCAAGCCCGATAAATAGTTATAAAAGACCTAATTTTGAGTTATCCATCCCCCCTCCTTTCAATTGAGGGTGAAATTACATTATAACATTTTTTCGTCATTGCCATGGGACTATTCCTCTTCTTAACTCTTCACTTCATCTTCTATCTTGTGTAGTTACATATGTTTCTTTTCTTAGACTCTTCATATTTTTTGTGTCCATGTATTTATTGGAACTTTTCACGTCCCCATGCATTCCTGTTAAAGTGACAATAATGAAAACATATAAATCCACTTATATTTGATTAAAAAATGAGATATTGATAGTTGTATTAATCAAAATATGAGAATTTATTAATGTCAAGTAGGTAAGATAATTGTTTCATATTATTCCTTGAGTTTTGAGCTTTCCAACAAGCTCTTATTTTCCCAATTTGGCCTTTAGAAACCTGAGTTATGAGTTGTGGAACAATTCACAGTCAATATCCTATAAAATGTGTGCCTCCTCTTTTCTCAAAATTTTCAGAATTTTTGCTATCAACATAGCAAGGATAACTCTATCAACATGTTCTTCACTTATCTAGGTTTCAAATGAGCCATATCGTACCCAATTTTTCCTTCTGAAACTCGAGGTATGGCCCTTTGAAGTTAATGCTCAATAATCATCAATCTCATATCATTGTAAATCTCAACCGTTGATCTTATAAGCCTAATGATTTATCCCACATGCATTGTGAGAAGTGATTCCAAATGGTTTATATTGTTTTTTGCTCCCATTGTAGTGTGTATGTGGAGATAGAAGAGGTATGGAGTGTAAAACCTGCATTAATGTTTTGACCATACCCACATCCAGAAAATATAAGATAAAAAATAAAAATAAAAATAAATTAACATGTGCATGTAACTATCAAAATCCTAAAAATAAATAAATTAAAATAATTGAAAATCTCGAAAATCTTGATGTAGGGATTCCAAATGATTCGGAAAATACTTAGATGCATATTAATCTTAAATACACAATAACATCTATTTTATCTTCAAAATAAAAAATGATCATTTCATTGTTTGAAATTTACATGTGAAACACTTATCTAACCAAATACACTTTAATGATAAAAAGAATTACATATCACTAAGCACAAAATGAACAACAATGATAATATGACATACACGAGTTTGATAACATAGTTCACCCAATTTGGGCTACGTCTTCGAGTCCACTTCCAATAGGGACCTATAAATTAATGCTCAAATGCTTGTGTTTTACAATGACTCTTTTCTACGTTTCTCAAACCCAAAAACATAGTGCACCATTGGATTCCTTACGAAAAATTGTGAAAAATGAGTATAAAGTTCTTAAGATTTTGTCAAGGGACCTCTCGACAAGCTTTATGATCCAAATTTATGAGCAGAACGAAATGAAACCACATATTTATAATATTAACACAAAGACACATTGAAAAATAGCAGAGATACAGTAAAACTTGATTTCTATTAAATAAGAAATATGCCGAAAAATGTAAAATGTAGACTGAAAACAAGCTTGCTAGAATGGTGGAAGCTTATCTGTAAGAAGAGATGTGATGAATATGCTCATTCAAAAGAAGATGAGGACAATGAGGCTTTGAAGGCCTTTTTAAAATAAACATGAATTCCAAAATCCTAGACATCCAAAAACTTAACCCTAGGAGATGAAGCGCCAAAAGTCATGTGGGCCTTGTTGAGGCAAGTTAGTACATCAACTTTCTGGGGTCGTAACTTTTGCATACGATCTCCGTTGAGGGCACAAGATAGCTCGTTGGAAAGGTATTGACGATGATATTCATTTAGGGGGCTCAATCATAATGTTATCATGTCGTTGAGGTGCCCGATCATGGAAAAATGTCATTTAGGCCCTCAAAATGACCCCAAAAGTTTAGGACCCGAAAAACTGCTAAAAATAGTAAGTTGCCAAAAAACTATTTTTAGCCAGTTGGAAAAGGTGGGTGGCCACCGAGATCCTCCTGGATCAATATCCCCCCCTTATGAAGAAATGGTCTCCATTGCGTTGAGTTCCCCCACCAGATGAAGAAATTTCTGCTGAATTTGGCCCCAGGTGAGCCACTTGCCTTGGTGCAGGAGCTGCCTTGCTTTGATAACCCGATAAAGCAAGATCCTTTACTGGCGAGTTCCCTTGACCTGTGTGTCCACGATCTGATCAGTGGATTCCTTTTCCATGTAGTCAGGGTTGAGATTTGTTGGTGTCAATTGTTCTTCTATCTCCTAGGTGTCCAATAACGGTGGAAAATAAGGCCGAAGGAGGTCCACATTGAACACTGGGTGCAAGCCAAGGAAGGGTGGAAGGTTTGGCTCAAAAGAATTGTCACCCATTGTTATAGAAATATTTTCCTCGCCCCATGCAACTTGCTTAGAAGGCCTTTCCCATTTCCCTATGCAAACTTGAAGTCCCTTTTTGCAGTTCCCAGAGCTAAATATTGTATTTTTCCACATATACGCGCCCTAACAGATATACAAAATGTGTATACATGGGTTGCACCATTAAAACCCATGTACATCGGGTTTTTTGCCCAAAATTAAAAAATGGTTTTGGGTTTCCATGTCACGTCAAGAGAGCCATGATCCTTGACCTTCCATATAATGGAAACGTTATGACTCGGCCCTTCAATTCCATTTGAAGGCTATAAATGGGACATATCCAAGCTGTGGAGAAGAGGAGAATAATTCAAATTTGAGAGCAAATTTACTCTGGAGAAATTATTCACTTCATATTGAGTCTGCATCGCTTTATCCTTTTAAGTTTGAACACATTGTTCAGCCCCCAAGCTCTTCCCTATTTGATGGAGAACCTCATTTCTCTCTTATATGAACTTTCCTTTGGTGGAGAATTAAAGTGGTGGAGGCCCAACTGAAAGGGACTTAGTTTCTCGGTTCTGAACATGCCGACATGGAAGTTTGTCATTCATACACTTCTGTTGATTACATTTTAATAGAAATACTCTTTTCTCATCCAATTAATGTCTTGCAAATATATGAATTGTTATTCCATGGGCGTATTTGTTATTAATATTGATGGATTATGCAATTATATGTGCTAACTTTATATATTATCATTGTATTATTTCCTATCTTGGTTGTTGAGGACAAGTTGCAGGTGTATTGCTTTGAGTCAAGTGCTCAACAATGGACTTCATCGAACGTCTGGACGAGGTAGGATCTTTATCTTGTCTTGTTATCATATTTGTTTATATAGAATACTTGAGATTAGAGTTGATTTCTGTAGTCATTTCCGTCTGTTGTGGTTTACCCCATGCCATAGAGTGATTTTTCTCGTAACACCCATAGCCTTGGTGATGGTGTAAAGTCCATAATAAAGTGGATGAAGCTTCTGATGAGGCCCTGTAAAGAGTTATTTCTGCAAGTGCAACCAAACTTTGTCTCCCACCTGAAACTGGTGTGGCACCCGGTGTTGATCATGGCACTGCTTGTACTTGGCATTGCACTTCTGTAAAATATCATGAACCTATTGGCGGATGTGTTGGATCCACTCAATGAATCGGGTGGTTTTGTCAACTTCAGTTGGAGAATGCGACGAGTCTTCCTGGGTGGTTGCAAGGGGTAGTGCAACATCCATGGGACCCAATGATTGAAATCCCAACCCCACCTGAAAGGGGTTGTGGCCGGTTGAGATATGTATGGCTCTGTTGTAGTTGTGTTGAACATAGGGAAGACTCTCATCCCAGGGGTGGAGGTGCTTGGAATTGTACATGCGCAGGATGTGCATGATCATATGGTTGATGACCTCGGTTTTGCCATCCATCTGGGGGTGGAAGGCAATGGACTTGGTGAACTTGGTGTCTAGCAGTGACCAGAGGCTTGACCATAATGTGTTGAGGAACCGACTATCCCAATTTGAGATAATGGTTTGTGGTATCCCAAAGTGTACCCACAATCATTCAAAGAAGAGCTTGGCATTGGCCTCCATTGTGATGCTCTTCTTGCAGGCGGCCATAATCGCCATCTTGGAAAAGCGATCAACAACCACAAAAACACAATCATTTCCCCGCTTGGTGGATGGGAGGCACAACATGAAGTCCATAGAGATGGATTCCTAGGGCCTAGCAGGAGTAGCCAGAGGAGTGTACATGCATTTTTTCTTAGTGGTCTGTTTGGAAATAGTGTAGGTAGTGCAAGGCCGGATATACTTGTCGACATCCTATCAAAGTTTCGACAAGTATAAATGTCACTGCAACATTTACGCTGTCTTTTCCATGTCGAAGTGTCCTGCCACCCGACTATAGTGAGCTTCCCAAATAAAGTTCACTCTCTCCCTTGATGGAATGCAGAGATGGTCCAGATGGCACAACATCTCATCCCGATGATGGAAATTAGTGACAATTGTGTTTTCACCCAACATCTGGTAGGTGTTGGCGAAGTCGGTATCCATCTCATAGAGATGGGGCCACCCAGAGGTCTCGTGGCCGCAAGAGTCTAGCACTATGGTGAGTTCCACAACTAGAGGTCGGTTGAGGCAATCAATGACTTGGTTGGTACTTCATGTTTTATACTTGACGTTGAGGTGGAACTGTTGTAAATATGTGGACCACTTCTTATGGTAGTCATTCTACAATTTGTCTTGTTTCTGCATGAATTGCAGTGACTTATGATCAGTGTGGATGATTGTCTCCTTCCTGAGAATGTAATTCCTCCACTGGCGGTAGGCTTACACAATGGAGTACATTTCTTTGCCATAAGTAGGGTAATTACAGACGACATCTGATAGTGTCTCACTATGATAGTCCATGGGGTGGACATGTTGAGTGAGGAATGCACCCACAACATATTCTAAAGCATTTCTCTTGATCTCAAAGGGTTGTTACAGGTTAGGTAATGAGAGAATTGGGGCTAAGCACAAGCACTGCTTCATATAATCGAATGATTTTTATTGGGACATTCCCTACACAATGTCTTCCTTACCACCACCCCTGGTTATTTGGCTGAGGGCCCATGCAATTTGGGAGAATCCCAACGCAAACTTGCGATAGAAATTGGCAAGGCCTAAGAAGCTCTGAAGCTCAGTGAGCATGGTTGGGGCTGGCCAGTCATGGATGACTTGGATCTTGGATAGATCAACATGCACACCTTTCACATCAACAATGTAGCCTAGGTATTAGACCTTGTCCATGCCGAAGGAGAATTTTTCCAAGTTGGCATATAGCTTGTGCTACTGCAGAGTGTGCAAAACCTGTTGAATATGCTGCAATTGTTCTTCCCAAGTCTTGTTGTAGATGGGTATGTCATCTAGATACACCATCACAAAATAATTAGTGAAAGGTGGAAATATATCATCCATCATCCTCATGAAAGTTGTTGGGGAATTTGTCAAACCAAAGGGCATGACCAGGCATTCAAAACGACCTTCTTTTGACTTGAAGACAATTTTCCATACATCTTTCTGCTAGATTGGAACCTGATGGTAGATGGACTTAAGATCAATGTTACTGAATTATTTGGCCCCCTTAAGCTGATAAAGGATATCATCGATTCAGGGAATTGGGTATCGATTCATGATTGTTATTTTATTTAGGGCCCGATAATCAATGCAAATTCACAAAGTCCCATCTTTCTTCTACACCAAGATGATTGTGCTTCCACAAAGTGATGTGTTGGGTCGGATGTGCCCCTTGTGGAGAGGTTATTGGATCTGACGCTTGATCTCCTCATTTTCTAGCAGAGAAATGTGATAAACTGACCCATTGGGTAATGGTGCATCGGGGGTTAGATCGATGGGATGCTTTACCTAACAGTGCAAAGCTACCCTAGTAGGTGATGAGAAGATGTCTTTGTATTCTTCCATGACCTTATCCACTTGCTTCTGCTACATGGAGAGGTCGGTCGCAGAGGCCATGGATGTGGTTGCAACCTTTCACTTACCCTGAGAGTGAATCATGAAGAAGACAAACTTCCCGGTCTGATAAATGACCTTCTTGCATTGCTGGTAAGATATCAAGGAAATAACACTAGGTGGGACTACCTCAGGTATCTTGTACATTTTCATGTTCATAGCAATAATAACACTCGAGCCCTATAGTCATATACAACATGGGATTTCCATAAATAAGGTTGGCCCAAAATAACATCACAAACTTCAAGGGGAGAAACATCACACAATACCTCATATTTAAATGGCTTGATGTTGTACGACAAGCAACACTGTTGGTTGACGTGAAGATCACTTCCTTGACGGAGCCATTTGATGGTGTAGGGATGCGGGTGCAACATTGTTGGCAGGGCTAGCCATTTGACGGCCTATGCTGAGAGGAGGTTCCTTTGGCTACCACTATCAATGATGAAGTGAAATGGAGTTCCTTTCACCCACATTTGTGAATGAAAGAGGCGCTCGCCTTCCTCTGGCTCATTTGGTTCACCGGGCTGGATCTTGTTGGTAGCAACAGTGGCACTGGGTTCTGCGTCAATGATCTGTCTCCCCTTTTCTGGTTCCGACTTAGAGTCAGAACCTTCATTTGATTTAGAGGCGTTTACCTCAACCACCAATAACTGCTTTGAGCGACAATCAACAATGTTATGCCAGGGTCTCTTATGGAAGTCACACCACTTCCCAATATCTTTCTTTGTCTTCCCATTATACTTCTTTTCTCCTGGCCTGGACTGGTCGTCCTGAGCTTTCCCATCTTTTCTCTATCCTTTGTTCTACAAGTTTTGGTTTCCCTTTCTCTGCTTCTGCTGTGAGGGGTTCCCAGACCCAAACTTTCACTTCCTTTGTTTAAGCTTCTGCTCGATTTTGACGGCATATCGATAGGCTACACCCAAGGATGAGATGTCCAAAAAATCCATTTTTTTTTCTTCTGGATGTATCTATGTAAACCGTCGCGGTACTTGAGCACCAGGTGTTGTTCACAAGATTTGATACCCATCTTGGTGTGCAAGGTATGGAAGACATTGGTGAACTCTGTCACTATTTGGTCTCTTTCCTGCCGCAGTGTGGTCCATCTTGTATACAAGTCATCATAACTTCCAACAGGGTAGTATTGTTCCTTAATAGCATCCCTGAAGGAACCCCAAGTGGATGCAACTGCAAGTAATTTGGATCCCTCTATTTCCTTTTTCTCACAGAAAGTGTCCCACCAATCTTTGACATTGGGGACGACCTTTGGTAGTGCAAATGTAATCTTTTCTCTATTCGAAAAGTTATGGACAAAAAAATACCCTTCTATAAGGTTTAACCATTTATCTATGGTACTTGCATCTATTTGACCTTCAAATATAGGAATATAAAACTTGATCTATACCTTGAAGGGGGCGACACCTCTTCTTGAGGTGGATGCTTCACTTGTCGAAAATTGTCGAAGGATTTGTGCAAAGTCATCCATTATCTCATTCCTCTGTCGCTCAAGGGATTCCTCAAGCAACATTTTGAAAGGATCTCCTGTCCCATTGTATTTATTTTCTCCCACCATGGATGGTTTCTTGGGCGTGTGAGAATTTTTCCTCAAGAGAAACAAGCTCAAGACCCAACTCTCTATACCCTGACGACGTCGGGGACATGCATTAAAAAAAATGATAAGGAGAAGACCGCTCTGATACCACTGATTCGCATTTATGAGCGGAACGAAATGAAACCATAGATTTATAATATTAACACAGAGACATAGTGAACAATAATAGAGATACAACAAAACTTGACTTATATTAAATAATAAATATGCTTAAAACAGTAAAATGCAGACTAAAAACAAGCTTGCTAGAATGGTGGTAGCTTATCTCTAAGAAGAGATGTGATGGCTATGCTCATTCATAAGAAGATGAGTACAATGAGGATCTGAAGGAATTTTTACAATAAATATGAATTACAAAACCATAGACATCCAAAAACCTAACCCTAGGAGATGAAGCGCCAAAAGTCATGTGGGCCCCGTTGGGGTAAGTTAGTACATCAACTTCTTGGGGTCGTAACTTTTACATACGATTTCTGTTTAGGGTGCATTATAGCTATTTGGAAAGGTATTGACGAGGAGATTCATTTTGGGGGCTCAATAAAGCCTTCAATTATTTTCGATGTGTTTGATCGTGAAAAAACGTCGTTTAGGCCCTCAAAATGGCCCCGAAAGTTTGGGATCCAAAAAACTGCTAAAAATAGTAAGTTGCCAAAAAACTATTTTGAGCTAGTTGGAAAAGGTGGGTGGCCACCAACATCCTCCTGGATCGCTTTATGGTGTAGCCCCTAATCCCTATTTCCCTTGGCATGAACTTCGATATTGTACTCAACATATTAATGAGTGTGTACATCCTCGATCCACATTCCCATTAAATAGGGCACAAACCCCTTAACCACCCTCCTAAACTGCTGGTCGGAATGTAAGTATTAGTTAGGCGGTTTCATAACAAGTCCCGCTCCTTTGGTGCATTGGTTAAGTTTGTTGGAATTGTGTGGCAAGTAGAGGGTTCAAGCCCCACCGATCGTCGACCTTTCCATTGTTTTGTTGGTATATGGTTATATAATTATAACCATATGCTATATATATATATATATATGGCATATGGCATATGGTATGGTGGTTACGTCCTCCATATAGTATCTCATGGTTATATTACATGGCATGTGACCATACAAATGGGTCGAGGGATTAGGCCCTCGACCATTTTCCCCACCAAATTAACATTTATCCCAACTTAAATATATTCTTTTCCACATATCGTTAAGAACTAATGTGGTAGTGTGATGGTAATGGAGGCTTTGGGAGGCCATGGGTTCGATTCTTCAGACTCCCAATATAATTTTACGTAACCTTAACCATAATTTCCAATGGGAGGTTGTTGTTACTGGATAAATTGGTAGGCATGGACACTAACATATCTTCCTAGATCCACTTGTATCTAGAACAAAACAGGACAGAACACGACTCTTTCTCTAAGTTACAGTCATTGAATCTACTACCCAAAAGGAACGAGTGACATACCTTTATATCGCTTCCTTAGGTCTTTGTTGTTCCTGCTTTGCTTTGGCGCTCTTGTGAAATCAGGTCCAAGACAACACAAACCAACCAAAGTGAAGATAGCAAAGTAAATTGAATGTCAACCTATGCATAGAATCAAGGAGTTATGCAATAAAATAAGGAGTTATGGGAAAGGGACATGCCACTGTATTATATTAAATGAAAGTAGAAGATACAACCGGATCGCCTTGATGTCGCAAGATTCCTTTCAGTGACCCTTGGTTCCAACACACACACTTTCTCTACATTTGAATGAAGAAGATCCAATACAACTTGATAGACCAAATAGAGTCTTCAAGCTTCTATCCAAGCAGAGTTCTTCGCACAATTCTTTCACCAATTCTTCATTCAATCTTGCTTAACCTTTTCCATGAGAAACCTTTCA
>SNQJ01S0024256.1:234417-261126 GCA_010110895.2 Picea sitchensis
AAGGAGAGATGGTTAAATGGATGAGGATGATCCCACCAAATCTGAGAAGTCAGTAGGATGCCAACCATGTGAATGCCAACTCATTTTCTAGAAGATTCCCTTCTAGAACCTTCGTGACCTCTTCTCTTTTCCAAGCTTAAAAACATGTTCGCACCCTACCTATAGAGCAGAATGTGAACAGTTCGCACCCAAAGTATGGGTTGCCTGCGAAAATCCAGGATTTTTGCACCCTATAACATAGGCAGCCTGCGAACTCATCTTAAAAATGTGTTTTTTGGAAGAAGACATCAATCACTTTTCTCAGGCAAAAAGTCCTTGTGGGAGCTTGAATACATCACTATAGGGACATCACCAGAGTGACCAAAATAATGTGTAACAGAATGCCCCCCAAAGTATGAGGCTGGAACCTATGACAGTCGAAATACTTTGTAAAATGTGTGTGTGTGTCAGGAACAAGGAGCACACCTAATCGGAAACCTGTAAACAACTAAGCATCTGCAGGATATAATACCAGTTATGAGGTAGGCATTCCCATGCTCAGATAAATTAATGGAATCATAAATGTAGGTCATGGCCACCAATCATACACCGTGGATCCATGTCGTCAAAATGCTACATAGCCACCAAGAATACACTGTGGATCTATGTGAGAGGACTTGAATTAAGACATAGCCACGCGACATACAAAGTGGATCTATGTGTCGATACAAACCATACATACTCCATCGCAGCCTGGATCAAAAAGATGAGACGCAGGGTATTCAATCATGTCGCCTAAAAGTATGAGTCTAGCCATGTGATTACATGTGCTGAAGTTGAACATGGTAGAAACCACTTGACTACCAGTCATTGATGAAAACTGTTAACAAGTGTGAGGGAAATCACCATTGATGTCAATGACTCCCAAGGTACCGAAGTACAATCCAAACGAACGTGAAGGAATGAGCTGAAGTTGAGCACTCGGCAGAGTCTCTCGATCAGGGATCAATGATGTGAAACCCCTGTTGAAAGCGAAGAGACTTTCCATTAAGGCATGCAGGTTCCAAGGTACTAAATGATTTCTAAGTCTCATTTCCAGATAAAGAGTTGGAGTTGACGGAAAAAGTCTTGTCACAGGAGGGCCTTGATATATCCCCCATCAATGACACAAAATAATTAATAGATTTTGAAGGTGAATCAAAGTATGAACATGGGTTGAAACAGACACAGGGAAGGCCGACATAGTAAGAATGGACAACTGCAGATGGCCGACTCAATAGAGGGCATGTTTGAACTTCTCTTGAACATATGAACGACACGACCAAGGACTTGGTAGCACCGACTCAAATATGACCCAAGATATGACCTTGTAAGAAGTTGAACGAGAGATAAATAGATTTCCCAACCCGGATTCAAATGACGAATAGGGGGTGTCATGTTCAAGAGCGATGTTTACTGCCATTAACACAAATACGAAAACATATCTCTTTCCCAAAATTTCCCCCACCATCTCTGGCGAGTACCTCTTTATTTTTACACAAGCTTGTCGATTTAAGATCATCCTTCGGATGAGTCCCTCAGAGTATATTTAACGAACCCTAAGAAGCAGTGGTTCAGTCCCATTACGGGTCTTTCGATGTTTGTTTAATGAGCCCAAGGATAGAAAACTCCGGTGTTTTTCATGTTTTGAGAGTCTGAAAAACACTTTAAGAGAACTCTCCCAGTTCCTTTTTCATAAATAAGTTCAACGAGACCGAAAAAGTGATAAGCTATCGCCCGTTGAATGTTTTCTTCAAATACTTTAACGAGAGTGAAAAGAACAAGATCGCTCGGCAATCTTTTCGTTTTTATGGAGCGTGAAAAGAGCTTAAAGGATACTCCCTTACGTTCGTCGTTTTCGTGTTACCATGACGAGTACGAAAAGACGAGAAAAAGTATACTCGGTTATGTTCTCATATATTTTCGAGCGCGAGAATGAACGAAGACTGAGCTCGAGATTTTTCCTACAAAAACCATAAAAAAGTAGTCGTACATGCGACAAAAAGAAAAAACACCCGTACCCCCTCATTCGGACTTCGAAGTTGCTATATATGCGAAAAACCATACTCACAAGGCTATTAGGGTATTAGGTTTTATAAGCAAAGCAATAAAAATAATATAAAAAACCAATAAGAAATAGTAAAAAGTGAATAAATATGGGTGAAAAGGATTTTTTACCATTTCATTTTTACTTTGCCAAAAACTTGTCCAACATACCTCATTTTCTCCCAAATTTCTTTGCTCGATTGCGGGAGGCACAAATGATCATTCGGCGAATGGTTTCAGCCAATGAGGTAATCTCTTGATTCTCCAACTTTTCCATGATTTATTTTTTGTTTTTATTGGCAATTTTTAGAGTTTTGAGTCCATTTTAGGGTCGGAACATGTGCTCAAGCATTCTCGCAGGTGGGCCATGCGAGACCTGTGGGCTTCAGGGCACTTGCGAGAATCTCGCACTGTGTAAAAGGTTCACCTGCGAGGGTCGAAAAATGGATTCTAATGTGTAGTTTTGCTCAATAAATATTATGCAAGATTTTAAAACAAGTTGCTGACTTCCTTCTCATGGCTCTATTGCAGGTGTTGACCATCACGATGTTGGAATGGAGGGAAAGAGAACATGAGGAGGATGATGCCATTGTCAGGAATGACCCGGGTACAGTCGTTTCCCTCCAAGAATGTGGGCTCTTGAAATTTTTTAGGATCCTAGGCATGAGAGCCCAACTCAGGTTGTTAGAATGCCTGGTCCACATGTGGGACGTGGATCAACAGTTATTTCATGTGGGAGTCCACACGCGGACACTAGATATCGAGGATATCTATTTTCTGACGGGGTTGTCACGACATGGATACCATGCTACTTTGACCGGAGGTAGAGGCGGTGGACTTCCTATGAGTGAGTATGTTCGCCAATATTGTGTTCTCGAGGTGGAGAGAAGCAAGGGTAAGGTTTCCATTTGGGGGGTCCAAGATTTGACCCTACGGACTATCTTGTTCACTATTGCATGCATGGCTAGGAGCACGGCTCCGCACATGGCTCTCCAAATTTATTTCCAATATGTCATAGAGTGCACAGAGCCTCGGGTTTTCAACTGGTCGGACGTGGTTCTCCGCAGTATGAAGAGGCAACTGAAAAAATGCAAAAGGGGTGACTTGAAGCAGTTTGGGTACATATCAGTTTTGGTGTCATTCTTCCTCGAGAGGGTCTCACTGCTGCGACTACAGGTAGATTAGGGTTTACCAGCCCCACATGATCCGAGGATGCTGAGGTGGTGTAACCTCATGGCTCGACACATAGCAAGGCCTATAATCAAGTATAATTATTCATTTTTTGACTAGTTGAGGCCCCAGATGTTGATGATCAACGACTACGCATATGTCAGTTTAGATTTTCGAGGGGATCCAGATTTGGTCCTGCCTGAGGATGCTCAGTGGGGTGACTTAGGTGAGAAGTACACATTTTGTTCTTTTTAAATGTTTTTGCAAATTTTGCTATATGAAATGTTTATATGTTTATGCAAGGACTAATCAAAAAATTTCTTTTTGATGACACAGATGTGGGGCCGTATCGACCTCCAGGAATGTCTCCCATACAAAGGCGAGGAGAAGCAGCTCCAGTGGCGAGATGAGATGCTGAAGACTACGAGGCAGTGGAACAAAACTTAGAGGGGTTGACTGTGGACGTCCCAGACATTGCTATTGGGGAGATTCTGAGACGTTATCAACGCCATACCATGAGCATGTCCGAGTCTCTCAGTTGACTGCTCCGTAGGGTAGCCCAAGCAATTTTTTGTTATTGTGAGCATCATCTGTGACGCTATTTTGTAGAAGCTATGGGCTTCGTATTTTGAGATTTTGATCCTTTGACATAAACTTTTTATAGAAACTTTTGATCGTTATATACATATATACGGCTTCTACCGGCTTATTTTGTGTTGTGTTATACATATGATGTGTGATTGGTTTATAAATGTCCCAAATGTATGTCTAACACATAGTTAACTAAGGCATCACTCAATGTATTTAGACATCTAGGAATGTGTTGATATTCGATATAATCAAAATAACGTTCCAAGAGGCGAATATGTAAATATACTCGTAATAAAGTAGGATTTTGGATAGCATAGACATTACTTAACTATAGTACTACTAGATGCGAATCGAGTCATATAACCAGGTGGCAGATATCGAGCGAAATAGCATAAATCGACAATTCGATGGCGACGCTATATTCTGCAATATTATTGGTCGCACGACCAAGGCACACACATTGTAGACTGATAAGTTCGTTTGTAGGTGCGTAAATTTCCCATGCAACAGAAACAAGGTTATGAGTACTACGACTAGCGCCATCGGTGAAGCCAATGTGGGGTAGCGAAGACTCAGACATCTAGAAACCAAGCACAACGTAAGATAAGCGGTCGAGGGCAGAGACCAATTAATGAAAAAGCATATTAAAGTAACACACAAAAAGTATGATACAATAAAATACAAACGCTCATGCACAGGTGATCTTAAGCATAGTACTTCTTTAAGTACAACCCATTTCTGGGTTCACTCAAAGGGATACCATCGTAGTCCACCAACTCGTAAGCTCCTTTCTCCAAAACTCGTCTAACGATATAAGGACCTCGCCACATATCTTCAAATTTTTCGGCTCCTAGCATATCCCGATCTTGTTCGTAAAGGAGAACCAGATCACCTTAGGAGAAAACGGGTGGCTTGACATGCTTCTCATATTGGGCTTTGACGCATTTCTTTTGGGCTTATATAACTAGGGTGGCATCGTGACGGGTTTCGTCTAATTGCATGAGATACAACAGACGTTCTTCTTCGACAGAAGTGTTTGGGAGAAGTTTGACAACTAGTTTTAGGGAGGGTATTTCACATTCAATCGACAAGATGGCTTCTAGACCATAGACTAACTAGAATGGTGTAAACCCGGTAGCAGACTTAACGGATGTCCGGTAAGCCCACAATGCTGAAAACAACATTGTGTGCCAACTCATTTTGTGAATCCCTATCATTCATCGAAGCATGGTAATGAGGACTTTGTTTATTGCTTCAACTTGGTCGTTGGCTTGAGGGTAATAGGGTGTTGAGTTTTCATGGCGAAGAACCAAATTTTTAGTGAGTTTAGACATCATGAAGTTTCTAAAGTGGCTACCATGATCAGTAATGATAGCTTGAGGAACACCAAATCGAAAAATGATGTGATTGAATATAAATAATGTTGCAGTCCTTCCGATATTGTCGAATGTTGGCATCGCCTAGGCCCATTTCGTAAAATACTCTACGGCTACAATAATGTATCCATGCCCCCCGGCTGAGTGAGGGTGACATGTCATGAAATCGATACCCCATTTTGCAAACGGACCAATGGAGACCACAGGGTGTAGAGGAGCAGGATGTGATCGTATTTTATCGTTGTAGGTTTGGCAAGCGTGGCATTTTTGGACAACAATTATACAATCGTTGAATAAAGAAGGCCAAAAATACCCCGCTCGTAAGATCTTCTGGGCCGTAGCATACCCAGACATGTGACCACCACAGGCTCCAGAATGGCAGTCATTCAGGGCTTTCTCAACTTCATCAAATGTGAGGCAGCGTCGAAAAATGGAGTCAATCCCATGACGATAAAGAGTATCACCAAGGATAATATATTGACGGGCTTGGTAGCGTATTCGACGACGGTCGGTGCTAGACAAATTGGGCTAGAAATTCTGGGTCTGGAGATATATGATGATATCTCCGTACCAAAGGTCATCGAAACTGATCAGGAAAAGGGATTCATTAGGTAATGAATCTTCTGCTACATTTTCCGTCGCAGAGCAGGGAAGGTCGCATATCAACTCGACAAACACCAAGGATTTCTTGGACTTAGCGCGTTCGAATTCCAAGTCAAACTCCTGGAGTATTACGATCCATTTGGAGTATTTTCCCCCTAGCAATTGACGTGTAAGAATGTGTTGCATAGGGTTGCAGTTAGAAATCACCGTAGTCTTGCGTAAAAGGATATAGTGCTGAAAACGTTGAACATCTTGGACAGCTGCCAAGGCAAGTTTTTCAACATGTAAATACTTGGTTTCGGTAGTCGTGAAACTCCGACTCAAGTAATAAATGACATGTTCATCATGAGAATCATCCTCCTGGACGAGAACCATAGCGATGGTATAGTCTGAGGCTGTGAGGTAAAGGAAATAATCCCGATGTAATTAGGTGGGAAGAGTAATGGGGTACGTGTTAAAGACAATTTGAAAGCTTTGAAAGCTTTGTCGACAGTGGTATCCCGGAACCTTTCTTAAGCAGTCAAGTAAATCCAAGAGTTAGCTCAGCATAGTTTGGGATGAAACAACGGACAAAGTTTGCCTTCCCTTGGAAACTTTGTAGTTGGCGAAGTGAGGAAGGAGGAGGAAGATTGAGAATCTCCTTGACCTTCAAAGGATCTAACCTGATCCCTTGACATGAAACAATAAAGCCCAAAATTCGACTGAATTCTATGCAAAAAACACATTTGTGTGGATTCAAACGTATATGGTAAAACCGACATCGAAGGAAAATGACGCAGAGGTGTGTTGGATGATCTACACGGTATGGAATGAGCGGGTAAGTCATCGAGATATGGCTGCACAATGTGCTTTATATCATGGAAGGCGTAAGACATAACACATTGAAAAGTTACGCTGGCATTCTTTAAACCGAATGGAAGTTTCCGGTAGGCGAAACTGCCCCAAGGACAAATAAAAGAGATCTTGTGTTGGTCCGCGGGTACGATATTGATTTAATCGAGAAACCATCCATCAGAGAGAATATTTCACTTTCGGCACAATTGTCGACGATCTGGTCAACGAAGGGGGTAGGAAAGTTGTCTTTAGGACAAGCTTTGTTAATGTCTCTATAATCAACGCACACGTGGATTGTGCCTTGTTTCTTGTTAATTGGAACAAGATTGGAAACCCAGTCAGTTAGAGTCACCGGGTAAATAAAGCCAGCCTTAAGAAGTTTCTCAACTTCAAGCTTGATAGCGGCTGCTTTACGTGGGTGGACCGGACGAAGTCGTTGCTGGATGGGTTTAGCGCTCGGGTATGTCTTAATTTCATGTACCACAATGCCGGGGTCAATACTCGGCATTTCTTCATAGCTCCATGCGAAGACATCACGAAATTATTGGAAAAGAGACTTGTCGGTGACAACTTCGTCATGGGAACACAAAGCTCTGATATGCACATTTTCGACAATTCCAGGTTTTATGGATACGTCGAGGGGGAGGGTGGGTGAAATATTACTTAAGTTCCCTTCGTAGAACATATCGTGTGTAGACTCGAGAATGGTAGAAATGATGACAATGGTCGACGGGTTCGAGATTCGTTGGTAACCCTCGATGGTGTGTTGTTCCAGGAAGAGGATGGAACGATGATGTCCATCGTCCCAAGGGGTGTCTTCCATGGACATAACAGACATAATCATCTCGTCTGTGGGAAAAATGATGCGGAATGGATCCGGAGATAAATCACCAAGAGAGGGGGTAGAAGGGGTTGTCAATTAAATGGATTGATAAGTGGATTCGACTAGAATCAAAGGCATTTCATCGCCATAACAAAGATGATCGTTGGGGTTGGGTACCATCCACGGGTCGTAAGACGCAGGGGTTCCATGAACAGAGGTGGAGATCATGTTGATTGAGGTGACAAACGGATGTGAAACATTGGGTGGTGGGATGGGGAAAGTACCCATCAAAGAGGAATATTTAAGAAGACCCACACCGACATTCTCATATCCAGGGGGGTTTTGCAATGAAAGGTACGTTGTCAGTACATGCATCAGAGTGAAAGAAGGCCAATTGGTCTACGGTAACTACTTTTCCTTGATATGGGAACCGTACGACACGAAAAAGAGTGGACACAACTACACACATGGAATCGATCCAGCTACGACCAAGTAGAAGGGTGTAATAGAGAGGAGTGTCAAAGACCTCCACTTCAATGTTGACCGTTTTACCTTCTAACGTAATAGGCAATGAAGGGAGGACACCGTAAGGCTTAAAACCAGAGCCATTGAAGGCTTTCAACGTGTTGTGGGATTCTGTTAAAGGAGGAGAGTTGATGTCTTTCCAACAGGTAATAGACATGACACACGTCGAGGCACCCTCATCAATAACTGTTCTACAAATGTTCTTGTCAGAGAAAATAACTTGTATTTGGAATGCGAGTTGAGGGGGTAACCTTGGAATGTGATCTTCCAAGTCAAAAATTATTAAATTTATATCAGTAGGGTCGATTCCATCAATATCTTTCAACAATGCCTTTCGTTGTATAGGATAACTCTGAAGGACTTCGAGGGCAGACATCGCAGATGGTGCTTGGGCCAGATCTTCGACAATATTGTAATTCTGGGCAGCACGTGCATGAGGATTGAAAGCAGATTTTTGAACAACACCCTTTGGGGGAGGGCGAAGAACTGTATCTAGGCTCGGTTGTTCGATATGAAGAGGACCGTTGGTAGGTGGATTCGTGGGAGATGGTTGGACCAATGAAGGAGGTATTGCATCAACCTTATCTTTGGAGGAAGAATAATCTTTGGCTCGAGTGGTAGGTGTGATGTCATTCTTCTTTGAATCAACTGTACACATTAAGACATAGGATGTATTGGAGGGGGAAGGTTGGTCATGAATGACCAATTGGGCCTATTGTTGAGAAGAGAAGGGTTGTGACAACAAGGCTAGAGTGGGGGGTTTCGGGGTCCCTTGAAGGAACTTAGTAACCTCGGCTCGTCATGGAAAATCCTTAGTGTAGTGGTCATCACCACAGATAAGACAAAGGTATCGGGGTTTGCGCTTATCCTTATCGTCAATAGGTGGTGTTTTGGTTTTCTCAGATTGCTGATTATTTTTATCCTCTTTGTTCTTACCCTTTCCTTTTTTGGATTTATTTTTTTCGGCGGGGGTAGATTGAACAGAGTTCACCTCAGAAGTCTTGCCAGTGGGAGGGGTAGGAGATGTAGCATTTTAAACATTAGAAGAAATGGATTTGGGGTTGTTGCTAGAGGTTTGGACGGAATGGGGTTGGGCATGGAAAGTGTCAATCACACCGTCAGATGGATGCGAAGCAGTGGGAGTAGTTGAAGTAGAAGAAGTAGAAGGACGAGGTGCTCAGGGAGTAAGTCGTAAAGAGTACCCATTTGTGAGTAAACCAGGTTGAGGTATTGGGCACGACTGATTGCCTATTCTTCTGTGACAACTCCACCCATGGATATGTCACGAGTGATGTCGTTCACGAATGATTTTGTGAACCACTTTGCCAGCAACTGATCGGGAAGTTAGAGTTTGATGAGACGTCGTCTCTATAACCACTCATGAATGTGATCAGAGATATGAGTGGATTTGGTTTGTTTGAAAGAACTCAAACTTTCAGTTCCCATTTCGTAGCGGATCGGTAACTGGTAGTGGGTGAGGAAAGTCATAGCGAGGGTGTTGAAGTCAGTGAAGAAGCCCCGTGGTAATTCTATATACCACTTCGCGGTGGAACCTTTGAGGGTTCACTAAAAAAGGAATAAATGAATAGAGTCATCCATCAAGGAGTTGGATGAGCACCAAAGGTGAAAAGTCATTACATGATTGTTCGGGTCCTCTCTCGTTTTACCATCGAATTTATGGATGTCGGATGGTAGTTTGGCTGGTATGGTGGGCCATTGAGGAGAGTGACGGATCAGATCATTTAAAATTCTCGACGGATCAGAGAGGTCTAGGGTGGCTAAGAAGGGCAGTTGTCTATTCACATGTGGGTACTGGTGACATTGGGGAGGGAGTCCCATTGGTAGACCAGTTGGACCATAAGCAGTTTGCATATAATGCGAAGATCCAGGCAGATTCGGTTGTTGGTGTGGAGGCAATTAATTCATAGGGTTTTACCCTTGAACAGGGGTGTGGGGTTGAGCATTCGAGCTCCAAATAGGATTAGACGTACCTGGATATGGTTGGCCTATACTAGGGGGTATGAAGGAGCTAGCTTGAGGTTGTTTCCCCCCAGTCGAGTGGGGATTATGTTGAATAATATAATTCCAATACTGGGCCAAGGATTGAGGTATGTTTTTTCCATAGGGTGGGGTAGGTGGGGGTTTCCCTCCAATCGAGGGTTGCGTCCCAATTGGGATTTGTCCTGCAAAAGAGGATTGGGTTTGGCCTCCTTGGTGAAATTGTCCACCAACAGGAATCTGCTAATTAGGTTTGAAAGATGGGATGGTGCCACTAGGATTGGTGCCTCCGATAGAGGATGGAAGAGCTCCTCTGAAAGGGGGTCGAGGAAGTGTCAAAATGAAACCGGGAACGAGATGGTGCCTAGAAGGAGTGGAAATGCCAGGAGTCCCCGATGCGATTTGTGTAGGAGTGGGAATATAAGCATTCAACGCATGATATCTGGGCGAAAGTGTTGGGGTGAATCTAGGTGAAAGCGGCGTGCCAATGGGAGCTTGGCTAGCCGTTGTAGTCCCGGTGCGAGGACTCATAGTATCTGGGACCATTGTGTAATGGACCATTTGTAGGGGGATAGTCAAGATGTGGTCAGCTGGCAGAGTGTTTGTACTAGGAAAATAATATGCAGTAGTAAAAGGTATTGTGTCTGGATTAGATGTTTCGGGCAGCTTAGGTGTGACAGTTATATCAACGCCTGCTCCTGAGCCAAAGAGATCCCGTGTAAAAATGCCAGTAGTCCAAAAAGGATCTTGACCCTCAGGTCCCGTGAAAGGTCCGGTTGGTAATCTAGAAGACTGGACAACTATTTCTTTGGAAGAATTCACTCAAAAAATATGTCTCTTAGAGTCGGTAGGAAGTTGAAATTCCTCTCAAGAATTGGTAATTTGGAACCGTTTTAAAGAGTTAGTTCTTTCCACTTGTGGAGTGGAAACGTCTTGGACTTCACTCTATTGAGGAGATCCCTCCGGTGAGTTGGTAGGCAAGGGTTGGGAACCTTCCATATATTCTGGGGGTAGGCCTTGCATTCTATGTGAACGACGTGGAGGGTCAATTATGACCGAGTTAGAATCTTACGAAAGAAATTCTATGGCCAACTTGGGTAAACAATCAGCATGCGCTAGTAAAATCTAGGAAGCAAAACCAAGCAAACAAGACCTTCCAATTCCGAAGTCACTAGTTGGTGATGAAATCCAACGTTGTGATGATGAGACAAGAAGGGGCTGGGCTAGGGTGGAAAAGTTACATTGATGACCTTCTTAACGGACTTACACCCTGGTGCAAGCTCCCACACACAATCGTGGGTATACCCTCCAAGGAGCCCAAGTGAGTTTGTCCAACGTCGATTCTATGTACCGTGAAGACTTACCCCTTCACAGTCACCTT
Source organism: Picea sitchensis (assembly GCA_010110895.2). Classification (NCBI taxonomy): domain Eukaryota; kingdom Viridiplantae; phylum Streptophyta; class Pinopsida; order Pinales; family Pinaceae; genus Picea; species Picea sitchensis. The sequence continues at coordinate 245,783 of SNQJ01S0024256.1, forward strand.
GTGTAAGACCCTAAGAATATAGGCTACTAAGGTTACAACCAACAACAATGATGCATGGGGGAACATTCGACAATCTGATCCACACGCAAGGGCAGGGTATCTAGCCCGAAATCAGCTTGAGAGGCTTCCACTCATCATTGTGGGTATACCTTCAAGTGACCCCTGTAATACATGCAATCTCTACACCGATATCAACAAAGAAGGGTGAGTAAATCTGTCGATCTCAATGCGACCTCAGGTTTGAACCTTGTGTGAGAAGGGCTTCCCAGGACAAAATGTTGCAAACGAAATTTGACACTCCTTATCACAAGATACTATTGTGTGTTTTGTGCTTTGGAGAGTGTGTCTCACTGCCTATTCCAAAGCTCTAGCCTAGCTAATGTTGGTGTAAAAGAGCCCTAGAAAAAGTTACTAGTTGAATTTTAAAGTTGCGCAATATTATTAAAGGTTGTTACATAAAAAGGAGACGGAAATGAAACCAATGTTGTGTGAGATGCTAACCCAACAATGTGTAAATAGGGATGAATGATACAAATTTATGTTCGATGAATCCTATTTACAAGAGTTAAAGAGGAGTTCTCTGGAACAATGCGAACTACGATGTATGATCTTCTCTGAAATGTAATATCAAACAATCATGAACAATGAAAATTCCCTATTCATTGTCTTTCAATACTTGAATGCCAATATTTTTCGAATACAAGGGTGCTTTAAAAAAGAACAAGTCTTTAATATTTTATTTGAAACCAAGCAACAGGGATGGAACTAAGAAAAAGTAAGAGCTTTCGATTTCTGAAAACTAATCATTCGCGAGATTTGAACTCAAGAAACATTCAATCACTGGCCACAGAAGTTCTTCCCCGACACACAAACAAATCTGGGCATCTAAGGACACAAAAGATTTAATCCCAAATTTTTTACAAGTGAGTTCGTAGGCTGGCAGTGGGGTACAGTGCGAGAATTAAGGATTCTCGCAGGCTAGACACAAGCAGGTTGTAAGAAGTTCACACTGAACTAAACACTAAAGTGAAAACTTTAGTGATTCTCATAGGCTATAGAAAGGTGCATCACGAGAAGGTTTGTAATCAAGAAAATTTTGGAAAAATGATAGAACTTTTGAGGGAACTTCTGGATCCAGGGAGTCTGTCAGGATCTCCTCAAGACTTAGAGATTGATTGGGAATGAAAAATGGTAGGTCAAGAGAAAATGGCCAAGAAAAAACCACCAAAATGGGTTGTATCCCCAGTGGAGTCGCCGATTTTGTTACTGGATAAATCAGTAGGCACGAACACTAACATATCTCCCTAGATCCACCTGGATCTAGAACAAAACAGGACAGAACACGACTCTTTCTCTAAGTTACAGTCATTGAATCTACTACCCAGAAGGAACGAGTGACATACCTTTATATCGCTTCCTCAGGTCTCTGTTGTTCCTGCTTTGCTCCGATTCTCTTGTGAAATCAGGTCCAAGACAACACAAACCAACCAAAGTGAAGATAGCAAATTAAATTCAATATCAACCTATGGATATGATCAAGGAGTTATGCAATAAAATAAGAGTGATTTTATGGGAAAGGGACATGACGCTGTGCTATATTAAATAAAAGTAGAAGATACAACCGGATCGCTTTGATGTCGCAAGCTTCCTTTCATTGACCCTTGGTTCCAACACACACACTTGCTCTACATTTGCATGAAGAAGATCCAATACAACTTGATAGACTAAATAGAGTCTTCAAGTTTCTATCCAAGCATAGTTCTTCACACAATTCTTTCACCAATTCTTCATTCAATCTTGCTTAACCTTTTCCATGAGAAACCTTTCAATATATAGGAGAAGGAGAGGTGGTTAAATGGATGAGGATGATCCCACCAAATCTGAGAAGTCAGTAGGATGCCAACCATGTGAATGCCAACTCATTTTCTAGAAGATTCCCTTCTAGAACCTTCGTGACCTCTTCTCTTTTCCAAGCTTAAAAATAGGTTCGCACCCTACCTATAGAGCAGACTGGGAACAGTTCACACCCAAAGTATGGGTTACCTGCGAAAATCAAGGATTTTCGCACCCTATAACATAAGCAACTTGCGAACTCATCTTAAAAAAGTATTTTTTGGAAGAAGACATCACTCACTTTTCTCAGGCAAAAAGTCCTTGTGGGAGCCTGAATACATCACTGTAGGGACATCACCAGAGTGACTAAAATAATGTGTAACAACTGCCACATGGCATCCTCTCATTGTCTTATCCTTGCCATGTGTCAACAAATGACTAGTCCATCTGAATGCCAAAGCAACTACCCAGTCACCATATGATCATGCCACATGGAAACTTGGAGTGCGGCCACATCATCATCATACAATTGTGTAACATATTACCCTTGTAGTGGTGACACGTGTCACCTTGACCCCTTTGACTTTGACTTTTGACCTGGTTGACTTGAACTTTGACTAGCCATATTTCTTGCATATGAACTTCGTTTGAGGTGTTTTTTGCACTATTGGAAAGCTATTGTTGAGCTCTATGCATTGATGGTGTTTTCGAGAACATTTGGAATGATTGAATTTTTATCATTTCTAAGCCTTTTTGGACATATGTGGATGTTTTATATCCTCTTGGACATCTTTGAGCATTCTTGAATCCTCCTGGATCATTCCTCCCCATTGGAAGCCTTTTGTACCACCAAAACTTTTTGATTACTGAGAAACTTGGTAAGGGTAGAGTTCCCTCACCCTTCTAATCTCCATCTATTTTACTTTACTTGGTTTTACACCTTTAAGACCAACTCAAAGATATTCCACATGACCTCGCCATGAAGTCCTGATTCTTCTTTCAATTATAACATATTCATGTAGCTCATCCAAATACTCTGTATACAAATCATCAACTATCGGAACTTGACTACTTTCATATTCATCCATAATCATAGGAGGCTTATAAAGCTTAAAATGCTCAAAATTTACCACTGAATACATTTTCATGTAGGATGGTAGATCTAAATGAAAGGCATTAGTACCAGTCTTCTCCAAGATCTTGAATGGACCATATCGGATTAGCCTTAGCTTTTTACCTTCCCCTTTCATTCTATCCTTTTTTATTTGTAACCATACTTGATCACCGACCTCAAATTGATGATCAACACGATTTTTTTCATGCCTCGCCTTGTACTTGTCTTGGATTTTCTTCAATTGTTCTTGTACTGCTTGATGTACCCATTGGATTATTTGAATGAACCTTTTAGCTTTATCTGTATCATCATGTCCATCCTATTTACTTTCTTCTCCAAAAAAAAATTCCATAGGTGATTTAGGAAAGTACCCCAAACATACTTCAAAAGGATTTTTCTATGTATAAGAATTCATGGAAAGATTATAGGCATGATGTACATAAGGTAATTGTTCATCCCATAACTTAGGATGCTTTCTATAGTATCCTCGGAGTATATGTACCACTATTTTGTTTACCACCTCTGCTTGTCCATCTGTCTGTAGATGAAAAGTTGTGCTCTTATTTAACTTAGTGTCCATGAGCTCCCATAAATTAGACCAAAACTTTACCAAAAGGTGAGAGTATTGATTTGATATAATAGATGTATAAAGTCCAAAATGAATCCATACATTAGCAAAGAACACATGTGTTGTTTGTTCAGCTGTGACCTGTTTCTTGCATGGCATTAGAATACACATCTTACTAAATCTATCCATGATGACATATAGATAATCATGACATGTCCTGGACATCAACCAAACCTCTACAAAATCCATGGAGATACTTTCCCATGGCTAAGAAGGTATTGGAAGTGGTGTATATAACCCCAAATTTCTATTGCTAAGCTTGTGTGTGGCACACATAACACACCCTTTGATATACTTGGAAACTATTTCATTCATTCGAGGCCAATAACAATATATCTACCACTGTGCTACTGTCTTACCAACCCTAAAATGACCAGAAATGAGAGATGTATGAGCTTCTTTAATTACATTTACTCTTTCATCCCCGAGTATACAAAGCTTTCCAAGATAATATAACAAATTTCCATGCATATAATAATCTGACTGTTGACTGCCACGAGTTAATGCATCATATACATCTTTAAAACATTCATCCTTAACATAATGTTCAAAATAGATTTCATGAACTAAAGGATTATACCTTAGTATTGTTGATGCATTAATCACTAGTCTTGACAACATATCTGTAACCTTATTATAAATACCTTTATTCTACTTAATTACTAGATGAAACTGTTGTAACAAACCCATCCACCTGAAATCTCATGACTGTTGTAGCTTGGTCTATGATTACAAATACTGTAATGGTCGATGATCTGTATGAATTATCGTCTCCTTCCCCATTAAGTAATGCTTCCTTTTCTTCACACTTTGTACCAATGCATACAATTTCTTATCAAATGTTGGATAGTTAATCATAGCCTGAGTAAACATCTCAGAATGATAACATATAGGTTAACCTCGTTGCATCAACACTGCTGCCATGGCATATATTCTTGCATTGGTTTGAATCTCAAATGGTTGTTGTAGATTTGACAGAGACAAAACTGGTGTGATGCTTATCTTTTCCTTTAATGTCTTGAAGGCTTTTTGTTGCTTGCATCCCCATTGAAAGACTTATTTAACACTTGTTAATGCATGCAGAGGAGTTGCTATGTAAGATAAATTAGCAATGAATTTCCTCTAGTATTGTACTACTCCTAAGAAGCTCCTGACTTATATGACAATAGTTGGCTTGGGTTGTTTCACATTCATGTCTACTTTTTCAGGGTCTATCTTTAGTTGACCATTGTGTATTTTCCATTGTATATTTCTTGTTCTTTTATTGAAAATATGTTTGCAGTAAAATATTGTACGAGGTTAAAATCTACATTTGGTATCAGAGCAATTATTGGCTTCGGGGGGACGCCTTTGTGATCAGGGGTTTGGATTGGGACTATGATAATCCTTGTTAGAGTGGGAGGTCTGCGGTATTGATTCTTCAGTGAAGAGAAATGGTGAGCAATTAAAAAATAGAGATCGAGAAACTTAATGGGAAACGTTTTGAGCTGTGGAAGCTCAAGATGGAAGATATGTGGGTAGACAGAGATCACTAGGTCATGGTGTATCCAAGTACTACACCTACAGGAATTTCAGAAGATGATTGGAAAAATTTGGATCAGAAGGAAAAGAGCGCAATCTGATTGTGTCTCTCAGATTCAATATTACTAAATGTGGCAGGGGAATCTATAACCAAGGAGTTGTGGGATAAGTTGGGGAACTTGTATCAGTCTAAGTCCTTGGTAAATAAATTGTTCTTGCGGAAATTTTTTTATAACCTAAGGATGGGATATGGAGACTCGGTGACAGAGCATCTGACTGCCTTCAACACTGTGGTAAGTTAGTTGTTATATGTTGAGATTACAATTTCAGATGAAGATAAGTGTATCAATTTACTGTTCTCTTTACCAGACTCGTGGGATATTTTGGTTGTGTTCATAGGTAGTAATACAACTACCTTGAGTTTTGATGATGTGGTCTCATCCTTGTTTTCAAAGGAGATGAGACAAAAGAACATGGAAGGATAGAGCACAAATGCATTATTTTCAAGAGGATGCTCCGAGGAAAGAAATAGATCTAAGTCCTCAAGTGGGAGATCTAAGTCTCCTGGAAAGTTTGTAAAGATATTTTGGAGATTTGGGAAAGAAGGGCACTTCAAGAAGCAATGTAGATCCAAAAGAGTTGAGAAAGCGAAGGGATATGAAGGTGCTCCCTCTATAGAAGAAAAGACCTCGAAGGAAGAAGGAGGGGATGTGTACTTATCTTCTTCAAGCACACATGCAGATCATGAGGCATTGTTGGTGTTGTCACTCTGTAAATTGATTTTGGATGAGGAAAGAAAATCACAAAGGTAACCACAAACCAACTTAAGGCTAGAATCTAGCCCTTCCAACCCATAGGGGGCTTTAGTGTTAGTGTCCTATAAAATAGGTTGTTAGGATGTAAACTAAAAATGTATGATAGGGTAAAGTCATCCCTTGGCCTCATAAAGACCATGGCATGACTTCTCTTAGGTTATGAGTCAATGGGTTAGTTATTGATAAGTTTGTTCGGGTAAGGTCAAAAAATAAAGTGTGAGTCATGAAACATATGGTCTTGATGCCAAAGGTATGGGTTGTCATATCATTAAAGAGTCATAATAAAAGATCATGAGGTCATTTCAAGTTAGTTAAAGTTAATCTTGTCATGGTACTAAGAATTTCATAAACTCAAATATGTTGGAGGCATGTGGCATCATCAAGTAAATCATGGTGTTGCACAAGTTTTTGCGCAACATCCTAATGCTGCACAAATTGAGAATTAAGGTACGATGAGGTATGATAGGTATAATTGATGGTTTATTTTGGATTTATCATTCAAATTGTTCATCTTCCAGGTGAAGAAACCCCCAGATGCCATTTTCTTTCTCTGCAAATTTGTAAATCTCCCATCCAAGCTTGTTGCGCACGGGTTGCAAGGGATGCATGTTGGTAACAGTGTTGTGCATCTTCAAACGACCTTGTTTTCACACTCTCTAGCTATTGTTTTAGATATATAGTTGAATTTTGAAAGGAAAACCTTTCTTATGAACCAAAAACTTCAACCTTCTCTTTAAATCCATGGCCCTTGCTACATCAAATTGAATTCTTCTAATTCGTTGTGCATCTGCAAACATTGTGTTTTATACTGAGCATAGTCCTATTTTTTCATTTTCACAAGGAACATATACATATCAACATCATGGAAACTTCAGAGGGCAGAATAAGGAACACAAAGGGTGGTGATATCGTCAGATTTGAGACTTGGGGTTTAAAGCTAGTGAATGCAGATCCAACAATCAGAGTCTCTTTTGAACAAGTGGGTTGTATAAGGTTTTGTGAAAAGATTCAAGGGTACAACATGCAGGTGGAAAAGGAGTTTGCATTAAATTTTAATGGCATTGGGGCTAAGGTGGGCAACCTCTAGTTTCAGGTTTCTGAAGATACCATCGTTGTTGCAACAGAGATCTATGCTCATGGAGAACAATGGTTCAAAGGTATGCAATTGGATCTATCTTGCTATCATGAATTTTTGAAACCTGAATTTAGAAACAATGATTTTGGAGCCACCATACCTAGAGATATTCTACTAGACAATCATAACAATTTGTTGAGGGTAATTCAAAGGTTCTTTACATGTGAAGGGAGATTCACTAGGGTCTACCAATACCATATCAGACTCTTAATGCATTTCACTGGTAGGAAACCCTTGAATATGCCCTATTACCTTTTTAGAAGACCAGGGAAGATGGATGGCAGAGTATAAGTAAGGAGATATCAAGGAGAACCTAGCCTCTTCCATTTTTCTTTGATAAAGTTGCTAGTATTAGAAGAGATTAGAAAGAGAAATCAGAATTGGGAAGCCTTTGTAGCATCATCACAGATAGCATTTGATTCTTTAAACATCCCTCAAAGTATGAGAGATACACCTTCATCAGTAGCAAATACCATCACATATGTCCATGAAATTTTTGTAAATAAAAGGGCAAAGGAAACTGAGGAACCTACAATAAATTGACAAGCTAAAAAGAAGGGGAAAAATCTCTAATTTTCCCCAGAAGAGGTCACAACCCCTAGCAAACTAGTTACTAGGTCAACAATTAAAAGAATGTTTGTCATGCACACATCACAAGCACCTGAGGAAGATACAAATTCCTTCACATAAACAAATTGTCTTAGTGAAAAATACAACCTAATTATTTAGCTGCAAGAATAGTTAAGGAAAACCCATTTTATCATAGCACAGTTGCAACATGAAAACAAGGAAATGAAAAAACAAGCCTTGGAACATGCCTCCAAGAAAGACATTTCAGTAATAGGTGAAACATCAGTCCCTGCAATTCCAACAAGCTCTAAAACAAAGTGTAAAGGGAAGGCAGTGGAGCAAATCTCACAAGCGAAAGAAATACCCAAATTTATTGTTTGTTTGACTAGATCCCCAACTAGGAAGTTGAAATCCCAAGAGGAACCTCCAACAAAAATTCAGCCAATAAAAAGGAAGGATTATGAGGGACAACATACTTTCAATAGGTTAAGGAAACAATTGAGAGAAGCACAAGATATGATCATCCAACAAAGGGAGGAGAATAAAAGGGAAAAGATGAAATGTAAATAACTCCTTGATGATTGTGAGCCTGCAATAGACAATGCCATATTCACAGTGAAAAGGAATTTGTCTCTACATAAACAAATTAAGAACTTATATAAGAAGAATCTGACTTTGATAAAGGAGAACAGATCCCTCAAACAAAGCTTTCAACAGTTGGAGACATATAAGAAGGGGAAAGGAAAGCTTGATTTGGTTGCTGAAGCAACAAAAATTTAATGCCTCGGAGATGGATTCATCAATTTTTCCTTTTTTGACCATGCGCAGCAGAAACTCCTAATTCTAATTATCAAAATGCCCTAAGTGTTTGGATGGAATTTGTATGCATACTAGTATCTTTTATGGATCATTAAACATGATCATTTTTGTTTTCCTACTATGCATTAGAAATTTCAGTTTTGATATGTGAATGACAAATTTACAGTTGTGCAGTGTATCGTTGCGTAGTAGGCATGTTGCGCAACTATATCAATCTAAATTTGGAGCAACTGCATGAGGTTCTTGTCAAAGTTTGGAATGGGAGATCTCAATGGGATAATGAGATAAGCATTTACTGCATCAACTTGAAGAATTTATCACTTAGGAAGTGAAGGGATCTCTTAATGGAAGTTTACACATGTCAAGTATTTAAGGTGTGAGAGGTTAACATGTTTTTTGAAGGAAAGAAAGGGTTATTGGGTACCTTGCCATGATTTTGAGTTTGTTTTTACCATCAAACATCACCATCAATCAATCCAAGTCAAGAAAAGTGAGAAAATTACAAGATAAGCAGTGGTTGCACAACTGTGTTGCGCTTCTATTGTAGGTTGTTGTTGCGTAGTAGGCATGCCGCTCAACGATGATAGAGAAGCCAATTTTCCTCCAGATCGACAAGGTAGGTGTTGGCCCTCAACCAAGTTTTGAGGAAACCTTGGTTAGGTTTGGACCACTTTTGGACTTCGACAGGCTGGTCAAATATGGAGCACCCAGGCGAAGCTGAGATCACGGATCTCACTTATTTTGCGGGCTATGCGGACCCAACAAGGGGTTCTTTAGGGTTTTTGTAATGGGTTATGGGATGTCGGCCCATGAGTTTACCCATGATTAGGCCTTATAAATAAGTAAGAATGTATGGTAGAAGTAGCTAAGATAAGTGAAGCGAAGTTGTGGTGGCTAAGTGCAAGTAGTTCTGAGTTTCTTTTTGCAACATAATGTGTATGTAAGGCTTTGTGCTTGATAGAGAAGTTGGCTCTGTGCCTTGACCTAATTTTGGTAAGGAGGATCTAGTGCTCAGTGCACAGATCTTCTGTCTGGTGCGAAGCTTGGCTCTGTGGTTTAGTGCACAAGAGCAATTGAATGTAAGAGATTGAAGAATAATAAAGAAGACGAAGTAGTTGGTGGATGTAGCCCCACACTAGGGTGAACCACGTATATCTTGTGTCTTTGGTTTGCTTTGTGCTTTGTTGGTTATGTTATGAATCTACCTAGTGCCTTGAATGTTATGTATGATAGATAAATCTGTTGTTGCTTAGTTCTTTACTTGTGTTAAGGATGAATGAATGTTATATCTAAATCAATGCTATGTGCTAAGTGGTAGAAATGTTTAATCTTTGTTGTTACTGCACCGATCCATATTAGGGTTTGTTATGTGATGTTAATGAATATAATGAACTAATTCTTATCATCTTCTAAGTGTTAATAGAGTACTCTTCGAAGTGTTATTATCACACATCTGTGTTCCATCTTGGTTACAAACACCTGCGTCCTATAACTCCCCTTGCTTCTACCTCGGGTGAGACTTCTCCTACTTCGCAGGTGTTGCCAAAAGGGTCGATAGTTAGGGTTTTGTTGGTGCATTGTTGAAGCGTTGAACCTTGGGTCTGCCCCTATGCCAACAAATGGTTCCGTTGCCAGGACCTGAAACTATGATTGCTGGGAACTAAAGTAAATAAAAGAGAAGCTCTGTGCATAGATATTCTATTGAAGTGCGCAGTACTTTACTTGACTTGTGAAGCTCTTTGCTAAGAAATAAATTCGATCTGAAGAAAAGAGGTAAGATCTTAAAATAGGAAAAACTTTGTGCTTTGATAAGAGTAAGATAAGTGATTTTTTATATTTCGAAAGCATGAATTTAGGTATGTTTAATAGATTTTTTCCTAGTTTGAAAGCTAGGGCGCAGTTGGAAGAAAGAGTTGATCTAAGTAAAGCTAATAGAAATGAAGAAAGATATGTTATTCCTATGCATATAAAGAGTTTTTGGACTAATAAGTGGATGCAGTAACCTAGAAAGAATTTTTGTAAATTGCAGGTCCAACACGGTGATCCTAGTGCGGAGTACAAGAGAGGTTGGAGAACATACAAGAGAAAGAGAGGATTGCCACTATGTTATAACTACAGAAGACCGGGACATATTTCTAAGGAATGCCCTGGTACAGGTCCTATTTGTCTTTGTTGTACAATTGTTGGTCATGAGGTTGAGGATTGTCCAAGGATGATTGCTAAAGTTGAAAGAATGAACATGAGATAAGAAAACTATGAAGAAAGTCAAAAGACTAGGAGCATGTTAGAGAATAATAAAGAGAAAGAATCATAGAAAGCTCAAACTATGTTATCACAGTTGAAAGAAACCATGAATGATCACAAAGAAGTCAGTTTACCAGAGATCTTGAAAGTAAAACAACACATAAGTGAAAGAATAAGAGACTTTGACATAGATTGTGTCTTGGATGAAGAAACACAAGTGAATATTATGACAGAAGACACTTGGGAAACTTTGGGAAAGCTTACTGTGGTACCTTCATTGGGAAGGATAGACTTGTTTAAGGGAAATATGATAACCCTATGTGGAAGAGTTACTAATGTACCTATTATTATTCATGGAACATCGACTGAAGAAGAATTTGAAGTCATTAAGTTTGTTGAGAACAATGCCCATTTCCCACTTTTACTAGGTAAGACTTGGATTGAGAAAGATCATATCAGAAGGAAAGTAGACGAAGAAGCTACATAAAAGAAAACGCAAGAACTAAGGGATTTCATAGCTAGAAAAATAGATCGACTAATAGAAGAACGAGAAGATAATTCGAAGCAACAGAGGTCAGGAGAATTAGTTATCAAGGTTGAAAGAATGCAAGAAGGTTTGAAGGACCTATCCATGCAAGAAAGAAGAATACCCACCCTAGAATTAATAAGAGAAGGGATTTTAACTTTGAACCCTTTGAGAGAACATCAATAGTGTGAAGTCACTATGCTAGGAGAATATAAGAATAAGAATGGAAAGAGGAATCCATAAACAGTTAGAGAGACTCAGATCATAGGAAAGAAGGGAAGGAAGCTCGGTAAAAAGAAAGACAAGTTAGAAAAGCTACAGGAAGCTACAGAGAACAGATGCAAGACTCCACAGACTGGAACCTCGCAAGGGGCAGGTTCATAGGATTTGAACCTCACCGGAACAACAAGACCGCGCAGAATGGGACTTCACCCTGGATAAGCTACATGATCGTTGGAGGTGCCTTGACCATTAGAATGACGCTCCATAAAGGCTAGGAAACACATTTATGGGTGGATGGACCTCTTTTGGGACGTTGAGACCGCGCCATAACAAACAGATTCGCATCAATAGAAGCATTCCTGCCCATTGGAAGAATCTATTATGGTACCTCACTTATTTAACCCGTCGGACACTGCGTCGGGACCACTTTTTTCCACCTATGATTAATTGAGCCAAGAAGAGAATTGATTGTGTGTCGAGTTGTGCTATTAGAAGCTAGACCCCGCATGTTTGTTTTCTTACCGTGTACCCCTGACGAAATAATAACACCACAGAAGAGGAAGGTTTCTCCACAGAAACCTTCAGCAAGAAAGAAGACGCGTGCTAGTAATCCCCAGTTAGAGGCCACGCTCACGGAAGATGACATCAGTTTGGTCTACAGATCCATGGAAGATGCTTCTGAGGACATATTGCAGAGATATGGAGTGAAGCAGGATGAACTATATGGCAGGATAAAAAAGGAATTGATTGAAGTACAACAAGCCATTCGTTCAGTCCGCAGAGTACCTACTGCGTCACAGATTGTAGAATTGGGGGATGAACCAACCCAATTGAGAAGACTTGTAGATGCGACAGAGGCTCGACTTTAGAAATTCCAAGAAGAGAAGGAGAAGGCTACAGAAGCCCTGCAACAAGAGAAAGAAGAAATCTTAGAGCAATTACGAGTAGCGCGGTACTGTGTAACCTCCTATGAAAATGAGAAAGAAGAGTTTCAGGCGATGATCCAGGAGGAAAAATCCTAGCTACAGAGAGAAAAGGAGAAGTTGCTCGTAGAACGGGATACAGTCAAAGAAATAGTGAACAAAGCATGTTGCTATGTTCTAGGTGTTATCACATAAAATTTTCAAGACCTTAAGGGTTTGTGGTTTCTACCTAAGTATGTATTTTTGCCTATCTCTCCTCCTTTTACAGATCCGATCATAAATTTTTCCTCTCGGCTCATAATTTTTCTTCAGTTTGCCTCCATCCGTCTGATCGATCCATTTTTTCCTGTCAGCTTACCTGAGAAGTATCGTCCCCAAGCCTTTCTATTTTCCCTAAATTCATCTCTCTCTCTCTCTCTCTTTGCCTCCACTACTGATCCTTTTGTTTTCCCAAGCCCTTAGCCAGTCATTCAAGTGATCAACAAAGGCCATAGTCGTGAGCACCAAGCGCAACGCTTGAAGTAGTCTGATATAAAATCAAATGAAGCGAGCGAGCAAGATCAACTTTCAGCGACAAAGATCCATCTAGCAGAGAGAAGATCGACGACCATCGGGTAATCAGGATCATACAGTTACACCAAGTTTAGTGTCAAGGAGAGGCCCGAAGTCACGAAATGATTGGAGTCGTTCATTTCGGGAGTACACGTGGCACAGGATCCTGGCCAAAGAAAGGTCTTACCAGGAGTGTCAATGGTAGGAGGTCCCACAGAGAAGATTTGATCTGGGTCATCCAAAGCAGAGGGGCACATGGCAATAGATAATGTGAAATCGTGATTTCGCATATCAGAGGTTTCAGCATAGAACATGATGCATCGATAGGAGAAACTGCGAAGCGCCCAAGGATTTAGCGCAGGGTCATAGCCCAGGGTCAAGTGGAGGTTGGTTCCAAGTGGAAAGAGCTCATCACTAGAAACCTCAGCCGTCGAATGTAAGACAGATTCAACCGTCGATCTGAATAGACCATTTAGCAATTTTGAGCATCACGGTGTTGGGAGTCAAGGGAGTGAGAACTCCCGATATGCGAAATACTGAATTTCCATTTGGTTAAGCATGAGGTCGTGGCCTGTGGTCGCATGGGGTGGTAGGAAGAGCTATGCGAAAGGATGGAGCGCCCAAATCGGTCACAAGAGAACAACTGTGTATCCTCGAAGTGCCAGGATTGATCGAGGGGGATTGTGAAATCTCCTGGAACGTTCATGGGCATCATGCCTTGTCTTGATCCCTGTAAAGGCAGTTAATGAGAGTAAAGTAGATGGTTGAAACCTTGTTTCACCACATAAATGGAAGGCATGGGATTCTGGAGTGGTCAGCCTGTGGTACCTCTGCGGATGAATTTCTCTGCCAGAGCCATATCGATCCAAGATTTAGTCTGACAGAAGAATGTAAGTGCAGCCTGATAGGAGAAGACTGAAACGTCAGGCCTTGAATACAATGACCAGAGCCCACTTCTGTAGGGAGCCAGTTCCAAGTATATGTAGGCATTTTTTGCCATTTTTGTAAGGGGTTGATGGTAGAGCAAAGCTCCCGTATTGTAAAGTGTTAGTAAAGCCTCTAGCTTCTGGTTATGTATATGAATTTGAGACTTCTTGTTTAATGACAATCAACTTTTTTACTCCCTCTTATTTCCCTCTGATGCTGAAAGAGTTCATGTTTGACTGATTAACTTGAATTATTGTGACTGCATTATGATGAAATTTTGATTATAGTGTTGTTACAGTTCCTTTCAGTTTCTTTGAGATTTTAATTCAAGAATTTATTGCTTTTAAATTTTTCCTCCTTGGGTTGTTGAAAGACCTGATGTCCTCAGCAAGCCTCTACATATTCTCACCAAAGTCTTCCTCCTACTCACCCTTATTACAACCTATTGATTGAAGTTAAACCAAGACCTCACCTACCTGCACATATCAGTCCAGTTTTCTGAGTTAAGATGATACTTTTCTGAGACTGCGCCCATTTGACCCCTTTATACCAACCTGTAACATTAAAACTTTGATGGGTATCAGGCTTACCTCTGCCGCAATTCAGGGGTGAATTCCGGTGCTAACATTTATGGCACTGCTGCCAGGGACGAATTGAAGATTTTCCCTGGGATTGAATGACAAAGTCCACTAATTCTGAAGGTGCATCAGAACTTAGTACATTGAATATTGCAACTGTGCATCTGGAAACTCCATTGGTATGACTCCACTGTTTCAGTTGTGGCTTCCTGAGTGTTATAAGCAAAATCTGTCCGTAGGGACGGATCCGACCTATCCGGCTGTGAAACCGGTTACAGCCCCTTTGGTAGCTCGGCACGAAGGCAAAGACTACCCGCACCTCAGGTGGTCCTTCACCTGAGGCGGTAAAGAAGGGGGAAGAAGAAAGGTGAAAGGCTTACAAGAAGTCCTTCTCAGGACCACCCACCCTGGGTGTTATCCTTCCTTAACTTCCTGGATGGTCGAAATGGTCTGGGGAATGAAAACTATGGACAATGGGATGAAAATGAGCTTGCTGATTTTTAGGACAGCGAACTAAATAAAGTGGACAGCGAGTTGTTCACTCACTTAAAGCGTTGGAAACTCCCACAAAATGGGTCGCCGGGGTAAACCGGTATCCTGGGTAAATGACCAATGAATGCTTTAAGTAAAAGGGTATGAAACAAGGGTGAAAAGGGGGCTTAAAAGCTACAGCCAAATAATTTTAAATGGCTGTAAGTTGCGGACAGCAAGCTGTTCAAAGCTTTCAAGGTAGGGAAACAAGCTTAGAATGGCTTGATACCCCCCAGGGTGGCCCAGGAAGTGATCCCGGAAGATTTTTAAGTCAAAAAAGGGCTGTAAAAGTGGATGAACAACTTTGTAACAAGCTGTTACAGCTATGATATAACAGAAAGTATACACAACTTCAGTTTTGGTTTGTGAGTGGAAAAGGTGGACTGACGAAAGGTTGACTTTAAAA
>SNQJ01S0024257.1:7918-32118 GCA_010110895.2 Picea sitchensis
AGGATTTCAAATGGCCCACAAAATCTGGCTGCCAACTTGGCGCAACTTCCCAGGTTCAGGGAACTCCTGTTAGCTTTCACTTTCAGGAAAACATGATCACCCACTTTGAACTCTCTGTGGGTTCTATTCTTGTCAACATAAATTTTCTGCCTATCCTGGGCAGCTTTCAAATTCTGCTTAATTTTTATCATTTGGTCCTCCATCTACTTGAGCAACTCTGGACCAACTACTGTTCTATCAGCTGGATTATCCCATCTCATTGGAGTATTGCACTTTCTTCCATAAAGTGATTCAAATGGGCTCATCTTCAACGATGCATGATACCCATTGTTGTAGGTGAATTCTACCAAGTGTGGGTAGTCTTCCCATCTTGATGGTTTGTCCATCACATACATTCTCAATATGTCTTCTATTACTCTATTCACCCTCTCTGCCTGTCCATCAGACTCAGGATGATAAGTTGTACTAAAGTTCAGATTCGTTCTGAATCCTTTGAACAATCCTTTCCATAAATTCAAGGTGAATTTCGGGTCTCTGTCGGACACAATCGTTTTAGGAATTTCGTGCAATGGTGCCACTTCCTTTATGAAAATATCAACAACATTTTCTACCTTGTGAGTAGTTTTCAGTGGAATAACATGGGTAGATTTTGTAAGCTTGTCCACCACCACCATGATCGAATCATGCATCTTGCCTGTTTGGGGAAATCCCATAATAAAATCCATCATTAGTACTTCCCACTTCCACTCAGGAATGGGTAAAGGTTGTAGCAACCCTGCTGGGTGTCTATGCTCAATTTTAACTTTCTATCACTCCATACATCTAGCGATGTATTCAACGATCTCTCTCTTCATACCCGACCAAAAGTAATGGCTCTTGACCGCTGGTACTGTTTTCTGATATCCATGTTGCCCTGCATAAGGAACATTATGCATCTCCTGCAAAATCATCTATTTCAAGCATTGGACATTGGGTACAAAAATTCTGTTCTTTTACAACAGTATTCCATCTATTTCCAATTTATAAATTTCCATCTTCTGTGGCATCTTACCCTGTTGTAGCTTGGCTACCAATTCTCTGTACTACAAATCTGCATTTGCAGCCTCCAGAATTCTACTTTTAATATCAGTCTGATACATGCTAATGGTTGTATCATATAATTCATGCAACCTCTTGCTGAGTGCATCAACCACTTTATTCTCCTTTCCTTTGATATGCTTTATCTCAAAGTCGTACTCACACAAAAATTCCATCCACCTACTTTGTCTAGTCTTTAAGGTTGGATAATCAAACAAATATTTTAGACCATTATGGTCTGTTCTGAGTTCAAACCTCCTTCCCATGAGGTAATTCCTCCATTTATTTAGAGCATGAACTATGGTTGCCAACTCCAATTCATGGGTTGCATAGTTCTTCTCGTGCTCTTTTAATTTCCTGGACTCATAACAGATTATGAATCCGTTTTGACTGAGGACCCTTCCCAGTCCTTCTTTGCATGCATTAGTGCATACTATGGAATCTGCATTTGGATCTACAATCCTTAGGATTGGAGCACTAGTTAACAACTGCTTCAATCGCTGGAAACTTTCCTCACATCCCTCTGTCCAGTGAAACTGCTTCCCCTTTCTTTGCAAGGAAGTGATAGGGTGAGCTATCTTGGAAAACCCCGCATGAACCTTCTGTAATAACCAGCCAATCCCATGAAGGACCTAACTTCCGTTACATTCCTTGGCACTGAACATTCTCTAATGGATTCAATCTTATCAGGGTCTACCACTATCCCATCCTTCGAGATAATATGTCCCAAGTAATGGATCCGCTCCTAATAAAATGAGCACTTTCTCATCTTGCCATATAGTTAGTGCTCTCTGAGCACCTGCAACACCATCCTCAGATTTTGTTCGTGCTCTTCTTCGGTCCTGGAATACACCAGAATGTCATCCAGGACGACGATGACAAACTTGTCTAGATAGTCCCTGAATACTCCATTCATCAAGCTCATAAAAACAACAGGTGCATTTGACAGTCCAAATTGCACCACTGTGAACTCGTAATGACCATACCTTGTTCTAAAGACGGTCTTGTTGATGAATTCATATTTTATTCTTACTTGGTGATATCCCTATCTTAGATCTATTTTCGAAAATATCTTTGCATCCTTCAACTGATCGAAGAGATCATCAATCCTCGGCAGAGGATACTTGTTCTTCATCATTACTTTGTTCAATTTCCTGAAATCGATGCACAATCTTAGCGTTCCATCCTTATTATTTATGAACAAGGCCGGGGCACCCCAAGGTAACACTCTTGGGCGTATATACCCCTTCTTCATAAGTTCTTCAAGCTGCATCTACAACTCTTTCATTTTTGGCGCACTCATCCTGTACGGAGCCTTTGACACTGGAGTTTCTCTAGGAATCAAGTTCATAGAGAAATCAATATCCCTTTTCAGAGGTAGTCCAGGTACTTCTTGGAATACATCTTCGAACTCTTTAAGTACCTCATGATCCTCAATACTTGACACCTTATCCTTAGGCGTTTCCCCCACATGGGCTGTAAATAATTGACAACCTTTTCTGTAGCACTTCTTCGGCTGCATTGTTGAGATTTTTCTAACAGTAACAGCTCTAGGAATTCCTTGGAAGAATATTTGATTCCCTTCTTCATCTAAGCAAGTGAATTCCTTGTTCCGATAGTCCAAGATGGCATGGTGCTAGTCCCACCAGTCCATCCCAATTAGACAGTCATAAGAGCCTAACGGTAGAATGTTCAAATCGACCTTTGTGCTCAGTCCATTCATGTCTACAGGGTAGGACTTGACTAACTCCATGACTTTCCTCTTGGTTCCTGTAGGTATCTGCACTAACCAAGAATTTTCATGTTTTATTCTTATCAAATGCAAACTTTCTACCACTCTGAGGTCTATATAACTATGGCTAGCCCCTGAATCAACTAAAATAGTAAATGGTTGTTTTTTTATCATACCTTCTACTACAAAAATGTGTGATTGATACTCAACTTGCTTTTTTTCCAAGGCTGCGTAGATCCTTGGAATTCTATTGCCCATGTCCTCCACTGTTTCAGCTTGCTGAACATTGTGGAGAACTCTTACTTTATCATTTATGTGGGGGCAATCCCTGTACCTATGGTTTTCTTTACAACCCAAACATTCCATAGGTGGTGGCCTTGAAATTTGCCCACCCACTTCAACTTTCCTGGGCTCTCTAAGAGACGGTTGTCCTTGAGGACTGTTTATGAAAAAGGGTGGTTTAATTCCTTTCCGCCTCTATTCTTTCTTGAACTTTTTCTGGTCATCCCAAGCCTTCTGAAAGGTAGGATTTTCTCTTTGTTGTTCAAATAAGCACTTCACTCTTATTATCATTTTTTCCATAGTCTTTGGGTCATCATACTGAATCTTATCCCCAATAGGAGGCAGTAATCCACTCAGGTACCTCTGAATCTTGACAAACTCATCTTTGATGAATGGAACATACTTCAGTAATTCCAAAAAATTTCGTTCATACTCATCAATGGTCTGGTTGTATAGCTTGAGTTCAAAGAACTCTTTCATCTTTCTGTCATAATATCTTTTAGTTAAGTATTTCCTCTCGAAATACCTCTTGAATTTTTTATGTGTGATGTCCCTTTCCCTGATGTGTTTCACCTGCACAAGTTGTTCCCACCAAATGGATTCCTTTCCCTTCAATTGATACATGGAAATCCTTCCCTCTGCATGAGAGGAATAATTTTGCAGTTGAAAGTATTTCCTCATACCAAGAAGCCAAGTTTCGACATCTTCCTCCTTCTTATGTTCTCCATCGAACGTTGGAGGCTTGATCTTGTTCATTTCCCCTTTCAATTCATCCATCCCAGATCTCATGTGCTTTCTGGTAGGAGATGGGCTTGAACTACTGTGTGCTTCCCTACTGGAAAGATTTGGGGAGCGACGACGATGTCTGCTGACACTCCTTGATCTTCTTTTCCTCTCAGGGGTCCTGTGACTCTCTATCTTGCTTGAGTCACTCTCCTTTTCCAATTTCTTTTCTATTCTTTCCAGACTCTTCAACATCCTTAAGTTGAATTCACCTAGCTTATCCCTGACTTTCATGAGCGTTCGGCTATCATCTCGGTGAGCCTGGGCATCTTTCTACAATCTTTCAATGATTTTCATCATATCTCCTTCCTTATCCATCTATTTTCCTTGCCCATTAGAGTTTGATCCTTCGACTCCCAAATTGAGATTCCTTCCTTCTCTTTCGTTCTCTGAATTGGAGGCAATCTGCACCTCTTCCATTCTCTACTCTCAACGAAAACCCTATTCAGTTCTGGAACTTGCTAAGATTCTGCAAACACATGTGCAGACAACAGGGATTTGTCAGGTCGTCATTCTTAGAAAATTCCACACATTCAAAACCATTATGATTTAAGAAAACGCTTCGACTTCACAAATTTTCTGAGTTCTGCTCGGCTCTGTAATTTTCGGGTGATAGCTCCCTCTTTCTTAGCCCCTACCCCTGTAACCAAAGGTCGTGACCAAATGATAGACTACTAGGTGCTACTCGGGCTTTAGACCTTCGAAGAGTTTAAGGTACACACATCTATCTCTCGGAGTTTCGATTTACCGAATTCGCGTAAATCGGGTGGATCAACGGTCCACGTTTACCCAACATCCAACGGTTAAAAATCTGGTACAGTTCTTCCATCTTCGAAGATTTTGGGACTTCAGAACTTCAGGTTTCGGGGTTTCGATAACTGGGAGCTCGAATGCAACAACCCAAACCACTGGTCACTCCATTCCCCGAAATTTGATACACAAGTTCTTGTACGATATCCAATGATCCTCGATAATTTGGATCCAATGGTATAGATCTTTTCGGAGTTTCGTGAACCGGGAGTTCATGATGCAGTGACTCCAAATATCTTTTCACTTCAATCCCTGAATTCTGGAATGAGAATCCATGTATGAGATCAACGACTGTGAGCCTCCCCTAATCCAACGGTCCAGATCTCTCCTAAGATTACACCTGTCAAAGCTCTTCAGCCCTAACTTCCTCGCTAGTTGGCTGGATCTGATGGCTCACGGGATTTTGGCACTTCTTCCTGGAAGCGCTCCACCACCCGATTCTACCCTTGTTAATCTCTTTCGCGATTTGGGACTTGGAGTGACCAAGAATTTGGCCTGCCCTCCAAGTTCACGATCCCTGAATTCATGAAATGATCCAACGGATCAAACAAACCACGATCAATTACCCACGTTTATTTTGGATCCTAAGGTGGTGAGTTTCTCCATCCACTAACCACCTTGCAACTTCTGTCTATCTTACGGTCCTCGCGATTTCGTGAGTTCTCCACAGAGAATTTTGATCGTCCAACTCTACTTCTCAAGGACTTCTGGCCAATGATTTGGTACCCTCCTTTTGAAATTTCATTTACTTGATCCAACGGTCGTGATTCCCCACGATATGACGACTCATATCTCATCGACATTTCGCGTATCAGGATTTCGTGTGTCACGAGGTCAGAAGATTTTCCACCTTCATCCTCCCTATTCCCGAAATGTCGATTTCTTCCTGGATAATTAACGGTCCAGATCTCTCTTAGATTGACAGTTGTGATCCAATCGTGAATTTTTGTTTCATGAATTCTCACAAACTCACCCTTAGACCATTTCATGTCACGAGTTAGCGAAAGGTTGATCGCTCTCCATGCATCCTTTTCGATGGACGGTCCTGGCGAATTTGAGATTTCACGTATCACGATTTCCACACTCCTGTGCAAATCCAAAGGGTTTTAAACCTTGTGCACGTTCTTCAAATTTGATGGTTGTGAGTGTTCTCCTTTCCTCCCAAATAGATTCTATGGATCAAACACTTCTGGTGTAGAATTCTCTCTCTCCCTATGGCCATATACCACACCGCCTATAGTTTTATAATACCACTACACCTCCTGAGCTTTGTAACATGGTCAAGTAGTCTGTTGACACTCAGAAACATTCTGAGGTCTGAAATTAGTCCTCCAGACACAATTTCTTCTCAAAACCTCGGTCCAAAGACCACTTATCCAACCCATCCAGTCTCAACATTGAAACTAGGCTCTAATACCATATTGTAACGTTCCCGACCATCAATGCCATGGTCGAGCCAACATTACTAAGCGGAAAAACACTATTGTAACATATTACGCATTCTTATGAAATACAATTTCTTAATTACAGTTAAACACAACATAAGAACATTAATACCGTAAGCATACATAATCCACAGTATTAACAATAATTCACGAATACAGCGGAATACATGTAAACATTGTTAGAATCACGGACATGCATATTTAATTGAAATTAAACGCATGTATATTCTTATCTTTTAGACTGGATGTAATTCACCAACTGCGTGTAGACCTCCCACGAACCTCCCAGCCTTAGATAGCACTGCTCATCACTCTCAGCAGTAGGTCACCCCCAAGCTGGGACTAATCTCCACCAGGTAGGGATTCCTAGGCTACGAAGGGAATACAGGAAGACACACAGTCAGAGTAGAAGAATTCTCTCCCAGGAGCCACTTATGCCCACTGCCCACAAACTCTCATTCCCCACATGTTTGTCCCACCCCAAGAGTATACACCTTCACTGTCACCAAGACAGTCCATCGGTTGCTAACCTCCCTTCCCTTGGGCTTCAGCAATAGACCAAATTGGAAGTCTCTAATCTCTGTGGCAGCTACAAGACTCCTTCCAAGAGTTCTCACTTCCTCTGCGCACTCTCTCACCTGGAGAGAGTCACTCACAGACTAGGTAACCTGCCTCTTCAACAACAATCACCTCCCTCACACTGGCCAGCAAGCCACATGCATTCCAACACTGCGTGGACATAACAGTCAATTGGGAAAATGGGTATGGACACCCGAAACAAAAACGATCAGCGCTAAAGCATAGCGTGACTCTACGATTACAGGATGCGTTAATCTTTCTGGCAAGCAACATAGGATGCACGACTCAACAATTATGGAAAATTCAATTCTCCCAACCAACAATAAGGAACAAACTCACCTCTCTGGTTTCAGAGATGCGTAAGGTGTACAAAGGTTCAATCACAGAGGCCAACGCGTACAGATGGAGGATGGAGGAATTGGAAGGTTGAACCCTCGATTTAGGTGATGGTTGAAGGAATGCCCACCCAAATCCTATGAAATAGTCAACGGAATGGAAATGGAACCCCCAACATGACTCATTTCCTGGGTTAAATCGCATGCACCTGGGTCGACACATGTCACCCATGAAGCTGCATAAATCCCTCCCCAAGAACTTAGGACAAAACATATATTTCTTATGGCTTTTGGGATAATATTAAAATATTATTCCCAAGGACTTAAGCCCCTAGGTTCCACACTTAGCCTCTCTTTCCAACCTTCCATCCCCCAATCCCTTACCCAGGTTTTGTGGAAGCTTAGTCCCCCATCACTCATTCATCATGGTCGGTCCACACGCAGAGATGTTTTGTATTAATACTATGCATAATTACATGTACAAAAATCATGCTCTTTGCCTTCAACACTTAGGCTCCCTGGCCTAATAACACATAAGCCCACTAGCTTATATAACTTGTCACACCAGCCTTATAAACTTGAATTACAGTTCATAAACAAGATTTATACTTCATAGACATGATTTACAACAGAGCTCGGACTTGGGGACATTACAAATGTCATTAATTATTGTCTATCGATTGGAACCATTCCTGAGGCTTTTGGACAAGGAAAACATGGATCTGTGCAAAAATATTAACTTTCTGCCTTATCAGTGCTTTCGGTAGCTAGAATAGACAGAATTCAGAACAATTAGCTACCAAAATCTCTGCTTTCGGTGGCTAATGAACAATCGAAATGTTCGCCTAAGCCACCGAAAGGTCTGTTTTAGTGAAATTATCAAAATTTCAAAATACCTTTTGTCTTAGCTCAAAAACGCCTTAGGGATGATCTTTTAAGGATTTTGCATCTTGCTCAAAGACTGTAGGATTGTTGGCTGCCTCTGGTTCATTTCACTAAACAACTACCTTTGCTAGGGTTTCGAGAGTAGCATGTGTTTGAGACTGGTGTTTTGAATACATAGCTTGCAACCTTAAAGCCCTGACCTTTTTCTTCAAACCCTGAGCTACTCTCCATAAGCTGTTGTAATCTTTTACAATCTTCTCCTTCTTTTTCGTTTCCTTTATGCTTTCATGTGCTAGTATTTCCAAGGTTGAGTTTCTTTCTGCAAAATTCTTCAACAGGGTTTCATATCTGATTTTAATTACCCTTTTTAGCACTTCTTGTTGAGCTAACTTCTTCTTAAGCTTCTTTATTTCCTTTGATTTACTCTGCTTCACTCTTTTGCTAGATGAGGCATCTGCAACTTGTGGTTCTTGTTCTTTTTTAGGTGTAGGTGATGGAAGGTCTTCATACCTTGCTGTGAAAACATCTACATAAACTGAATTTTCATGCCCTGTGGTAACTGAATCTTCGTGCCTTGTTTCAATCTGGTGTTCTTCATCCTCCGAGTCTGTGTAAGGAAGATTAAGAATGCTCTTGTTCACTGGGGGTTCTTCGGACTTATCTGTTTCACTTCTGAAGTTTAGTTTCTTCTTAGTTTTGTTAATCTTATAAGAAGGATAGGGTTGATTAACTGGAACTGGAGAGATATCTCTCCTCCTCCTCTTTCCACTTCTGGAAATAGAAGACTTATTGGAATGAGGACTCTTTTTACCCTCTAGTTGTACATCAATTTGAAAATCATTCCAGAACAAGAAGTAATTCCACTCTTTGCTTCTTCTCTACAACAGCTCACAAACCATAAGTTTAATTAGACCATGGTGGGATAGTCTACTTGCAACTATATTGGGCTTGGCCTTGACCTGATGAGCCATCTTAGATAAGATTCTGTGGAGAAAATAGGGCATATTGAGTGTGTTTCTACCAGTAAAATGATTCATGAGTTTGAAATGGTAAATCATCACCCTATTATATCTTTCTTCACAAGTTGTATAGACCATAATGGCTTTTAGTAACTATTTCCATTTCTCTTCAAGGAAAGACACAAGAATGTCTCTCTTCCATATCAAATCCTTGTGTTTTGGTTTCAATAAGACCTGAATTCAACATTCTTTGTGACAGTGGTTTTGAACCATTTTTCTCCAGTCTTGGGAAGCTCTGTCACCTCGGCTATGAGGGCTTCATCCACCTCGAATTCATCCCGACCGATGACTTCTTTCCTTCCATCAAAATTCAGGGCAAAGGCTTCTTCCACCTGCTAGTGAGAGCTTTGTAATTTTTTACAAAAATTATAGCAACTTGCATCTCTGAAAAGTTGGCATACCTCCGGGTGCGATTCGAGGCAACTGATATTGTCAAGCTCTTTCCTCAGAGTTGATCCTCCTTTCTTCATCTATCACAATGCTCTTGTACACCTGCAATTGGAAAATCGGATTTTGGGGGAAATTTACACAGCATAGACTTAGGGAGATTTGGCTCAGCTGTGACAGGGATGAGAAAAATGAGGCGAGCATTAGATCATGGTGTTGATTAAAAGGGATTCGAAAGAGAAGCTTGTGATTTGAAACAATCATGGTTGATGAAAGTAATGATGGAAGGTATGTAACCATGTTTTTTGATGCAACAACAATCCGAAAAGATTTGCTACATCATGTAGAGATAACCTCCCATTCTTAAATGGTTTCTTCTCTTGTATTTTCAGCGGCTAATTGAAATTAAAAAAAATCAAACCCAACGGTTTAAGCGTGTGAAAGGACGTGCTGACTCCTCCCCGCTCCTACAATTTTTGTGGTTGAAATAGCCCTGAATTTCTTTGTTTAGTTGTTGAAAGCTAAGGCTTTCGGTAGCTAAGAAGCTCTTTCGAAGAAGTGCCTAAGCCACCGAAACTTGAGATTTGACTTAAATCAAATAAAAACTAAAACAAATTTTTTATCTAACTTTATTACATGCATAAATCTCTCAAAACTGATCTTTAAAAAATTACCAAATTATTTTTAAAAATACATCCTATCACCTAAAATGAAATAACTCGATTGATTTATTTGAGGAGATAACACTGGCTCCCATTGGGGGTGAAGCCTCGCTGTGAGGTTTCAAGAACCACAGAACCAATGCCTTTCCTATAAGACAAAAATTCAAACCTATCCACTAGTGTTTCCATTGGGCATGGAGTTATTTTGCAAAAACTAAAACTAAAAATAAAATTTACAATGGCAAGGCTTTGAAGCCTTAGATAAAATAGAGTTTCAGAAAACACCCATTTACTGGGCCACCAATCATTTATTCACCTTCCAGACTTTGCAAAATGAAGGTGTTGTTGTGTTGTACTTGAGTTATCATGAAAGGACCGGTCCACAAAGAGTCAAACTTGTCGTTCTTGCCTTTATCTTGTCTGAGAGCATCCCATTTCAGAACCTAGTCACCAACCTAAAAGTTGTCCACCTTTGCTTTTCTGTCTAAAGTATCCTTGATCCTCTTTTGATGAGCTTCTGATTTATCCACCAGTTGTTCTCTGACTTGTTGCAATTATACCAAGTCAAGCATTCTTCTCACCATATCATTTGATTCAGTTTTTTCTTATTGAAAGAACTTAGCCACTAGTAAAACTAACTGAATGGGGAAACTGGCATCAGTGCCATAAACCAGTTTGAAAGGAGAAGTTCCTATAGATTTATTGTTAGTCACTCTGTCAGCCCAAAGAGAAAACTTTAGTTTAGAATCCCAGCTCCTTTGATTCTCCTCCAACAGCTTTCTGATGATTCTGACTAGACTCTTATTGGATGAATCGGCAAGGCCATTGCCTTGAGGGTAGTAGGAAGTAGAGTGTACCAATTGAATTCCCATTAACTTACACATGTCAACCAATGCATCAGCTTTGAAGGTTGTTTCATTATCTATCACTAGCCTTTTTGGTCAACCAAATCTGATCAGGATGTTTTCATAGAAAAACTTCATGACAACCTGATGAGTGGCATTTCTAGTGGGGATTGCCTCTATCCACTTGGTAAAATAGTTAGTGGCTACCAGGATCCACTTATGCTGACCACTAGATGAAGGATTAATCTCACCTATGAAATATAAGCCCCACTATTGTAAAGGATCATTCACTATAATAGGTCTCAGGGGTAGAGATTTTAGTTGTTGCTTCCCTATGAATCTTTGGCACTTATCAGAAGATTTCACAAACACGCACACATCTAAAAAACGAAAAAGGCCAATAATACCCATCCCTTAGGATTTTATGAGCTGTGGTCTTCTAGTAATGATGCCCCCCACAAATACTTGAATGAAATTGATGCATGACTTCAGCTGACTCGTCTTTGACTAAACATCTCAGTAGTAAACCAGAAGGATCTTTCCAATACAAAAGATTATCATTAATGCAGAATTTAATTGCTCTGAGCTTAAGGGATCGGGCTTGAGTCATGCTAAGTTCAGAAGAAACCTCCAACTTCTATAAAAAAATGAACAATACCTGAATACCACTCACATGAAGACAAATTCTCAGCCACCTATTGGCTGTCATGTTCCTCTTCTGCTGCTACCCCTGTCTGCAAACTTGCTGAACTTTCCCCAATGAAATTTATGTCTAAAAGATCACAATTCTCTTATGTCATGAGCTTGGGAAGGCCTTGGCCTTTTACCAACTTGGTGGGATTCACTTCTATGTCAAACTCAATCATCTTTGCTATCCATTTAGCTCTCTTTCCATCAATATCAGGCTGGGTCAAGACATCCTTCACAGAGGCTGAAGGAACATAGGCAACAACCCTTGCATGGAGGATATAAATTCTGAAATATTTTAATGATTTAATGAGAGAATAGGCTTGTTTTTCTATAGGATCATACCTTAGTTTAACATCCCTGAGTGATTTGCTGAAGAAATCCACCGGGTGATCAATACCTTCATCATCTTTTTGTAACAAGACTGTTGCCATTGTGTCATAGGAAGAAAAAGAAAAAATATAGAAATTCTTGGTGTAATGTGAACTGATTAGAGTAGGATATTCCATGATAGCCTGTTTGATATCCTGAAATGAACTTCTTTCATTGTCTACCCATTTTATCTCAGATCCCTTTTTTAGAATGGAGGTTATATGTTTCACTAATTCAACGAAATTAGGAATAAACCTTCTGACAAAATTGATCTTACCGAGTAGGGATTACATATCCTTCTTTGACCTTGGTATGGACAACTTCTGAATTACTTCCACTCGAGCTAGGTCAATTTTCACTCCCTCTGCTGAAACAATGTGGCCTAGGATCTTACCCTTCTTGAGAGAAAATTGAGACTTTTTTGGGTTCAACAAAATCTCGAACTATCTTCATTTCAAAAATACTCTTTTCATATGCTTCAGATGCTCTTTATGACTGTTGGAATAAACTGTGATATCATCAAGATAGATGAGGACAAACTAGTGCTTCTCTCCCACACAAGCTATGTCCATGGCCCTCTGAAAAGTGGCCCTGACATTCATTAGTTTGAATGACATCTTGGCGTACATGAAGGTACCCCAAGGAGTAGTAAAGGTAGTTTTTTCTTGGTCATCAGAGTGTACAAAAACCTGGTTATAGCCTGAGAAGCCATCTAGGAAAGACATGACACTAGCTCCTGAGATTGTTTGCAACAAGTGTTCCATCTTGGGTAGGGGATAGTTGTCTTTATTAGAGCATTTATTTAGGTTTCTAAAGTCAACGCATAACTTGATCTCACCATTTTTCTTTCTCACTATTACTAGGTTTTCAATCCATTCAGAGTATCTTAGTGGAATTATGATTTTGGCATCGAGGAGCTTTTTCAATTCTTTTTCAATTACAAGCAATAGGAGAGGACTGATAGGTCTCAGCTTCTGTTTGAAGGGGATGGTGTCTTTCTCAAGGGGAATCTTATGTTGAATGACATCATGATTATAGGTTTTCAGATCACTGTATTTCTAGGAAAAAACATCAACAAATTCCTTCATAATGCTGCAATATTTTGACCTCTGATTAGGAGCTAACTCAGTGGATAGATTTATGAATTTAGGATGACTATGGATTCCTATATTGTGCTCATGGACAACAGGTTCCTTCTCCTTCTTATCATGTTTGGAGGGGACATTGTTTTGGTCGAAAACATTCTCAAGAGGCACCAAACCCCGAGGTATATAATTGTTGGGCAGCTGAACAATATCATGTTGACCCATTTTTCTCTTCAATTTAGGCTTTTTGGATTCCTCTATATTTTGATTTTCCTGGTCAATATGCATATCAGAAAATTCATCTACAACCTAGAGAAATCTACTAAGCTCATCATCATCTTCAAAGACTTTCCAATATTTGATATTGTCAGGCAGGGATGGTCTGTATTTGACTTGGATTTCATAGTTCAGTCTAGGAGGCATGGGAGGAATGAACATACTGGCTGAGATGGCAAGGGAATCAACTAGGTGATTCATAGCTCTGGGTATATAAGAAATATCAAAAATGGAAAAAGAGTCCCTGAGTTTCCATACCTCATCCCTGTAAGCTTTCAACCTGACATGTTTTTCTTGGAAAATACTATTCACTTGTTGTAAGATGAGATCTGCATCTTCAAACACCTTTAGAGATTTTATTCCCATATCCTTGGCATCGTTTAATACCAATAACAAATCCTCATACTCTGTTATATTGTTAGTAGTTTTGAAATCAAGTTTAAAAGACAAATGAATAGCCTCTTTTGAAGGAGAAATCAAAACTACACCTGCACCTGCTGAGTCTTTGGTACTGGCACCATCAAAGAAAATGATCCAAACGAGAGTACTCTCCCCATAAATATGTTAATAAGTAGGCTTTGTGAGCTACAAAGGAGCTGGCTCAGAGTCATCTAATTGCAGAATGCATGCCCAAAGTCCATGTCCAATGCATAGATGGAATGATTTACAGAAATTTTCTCATCACTAATGATGTAGGCAAGTTGATTCTCTCTGTAAAGTCTCTTTACCTCTCCTCAAAACACCGGGACTATGGCATACAAAAGATCTATCTGTAGGGTACCACCTAGCCTTTTTCTCCATGAACTTGATAAGAGGAGGACGAAATTGGGTGGGATTAAGCCACTACAACATCCATTACCATGCTTCTCATTGGCAGCTAGGCAAGGTTTATGACAAGGTCTTTTATGAGGCCAAGACATCTGACTTTCCTGGAGTCGAAAGAGAAGAGATCATGGTAAGGTTTTGTGATGTCAAGCCCAAGTTCATCCATCATTGCTTTAGGCATAAGATTGTGTGACGCTCCAGAGTCAATCAAGCAGTTGTGAAGGATCTTGTCATGGACATTCAGGGATATGTAGAAGGGTGGACACGAATCATCTCGGTCCTCAATAGGTCCTATAGTCATTGTGGAATTTTCATCTTGAAGGTTTAAATAATCAGCAGCTATGGGAGTATTTAGTTGCAGGGACTTCAATATAATAGACTTGAATATGTCATTCTTCATAAGTTCAGTCAATGGCATAGGTATTTTTACCTTCTGAATTTCTGATTCGAAATTAAATGAATATGATATTTTGTCGGAAGGTCTTACCTCATTAGAGGGAGCTCTGAGGTACACATGTTCTTTATCTTGGGGATGAAATGGCTTTGGATGTTGTTTTGCAGGAGTGGAGATCTGCTTTGCAGGAACAACAGGCTGCTTGGCAGCAACATCTTTCTTTTTTCCAGGGGCAGCAAGAAATGTCTTTGAAACAACAGTCTTAGATATTAAATTATAACTTGGCTAATCATCTGTCTGATAAAAATATTCTTCAATTCTTGTCTCATTAATCTTCTCATTCATGAGGGCCTCCTCATAATATATTTGTGTTAAGAAAAAAGAATTAGCATCGTCCTCGAAAAATTGATGTCATCTTCTTCTTCAACTTCACCATGAGATAGTTCCTTCTCTTCTTCTAGGACAACATTTTGGAAAGGGGGCCTGATTCTTTGGTATTTAGCTGCATTCTTGTCTCTCTGAAGGATCTGGACCTACTGGTTTTTCCTTCTGTAGGGAAATGCATTGGGATTCCTGGGAGCATAGACATTAGGCTATTTACTTCTTGCTGGTTGCTGACTCTGAATTTTCAGTTTTGACATTTCCGAGGTCAAGTTGTCCAACATCTTGGCCATATTTTCCATTTTGGTATTTGAAGAAGAAGGAGGATCAACATACGACTTCTTTCTCTCAAATTTTCCTTTAAGTTTATGAGATGCCATAATGTTAGATTCAACCTCAAGAGCAACATCTTGCACTAAAGCGAGTGTGGTTGACCTTCTTTCTCTAAGGATTAAGAAAATTTTTGGATCAAAGGCAGAAGAGTAAGTAATCTTTATTGATGCATCGGTAGGCTTGATTTCTGCAGGGATCTTGCCAAACATCTTATTGAATCTTTTGGTGAAGTCTTAGACTGATTCTGCATTTTCTCTTCTTAGATTTCCAAATTCAGTAATATAATACAAGAGGTATCTTCTTTCTCCCTAATGTTTCAAAAAAACTTCATCTAATTTCTCAATACCTTCCACTGAATTAGTTGGCAGTTCCTTGAACCACTTCCTGGCTTGACCATCCAAGCTCTGCATAAAAATTCTGATCCAAACATCCTCCTCTGAAATGTTAATGTTCTCATCATAGGCATAGAAAGCCTCTATGTTCTCTTCAGCAATATAATCTCCAGATCCAGTAAACTTGGGCATATATTTTTGATAATCTCATGTTGGCATGGCTGATAAGGGATTAGGAAAAACAAGAGGAGCATACCTATTGGCTAAGATCTGTTCCATTTTTGTCAAAGGAGAAACCATGACAATCTTGGGGGTTGATGTAGAGGAAGAAGTTTTTGTAGATGATGACTGAGATGGGACAGGTGGGACTATGGACAATGGTGATCTTACTTCGTTGAGGAATGAAGTGGAAGCACTGGTAGAATGACTACCCTGGAATGTGGTTCCTAAATAAGGTGGGAAGTAAGAAGCTCTGTAAAACTGGCTGAGCAGCAAGGCCAAGTTTTCCTCACCCTTAGAGAAAAGATCTTGTAAACTATCTTCAAGAACGGGCAAACTGGTATGAGTATGGAAAAAACTTTCTACAGGCTCAGTTTGCGAAGATTTCAAGGAAGAGGAAGAGTCCTCTTCTTGGATAGATTCTACAACTTCTTCTCCTAAGTTGGATATAATAATATGCTCAGAAATAGGATCTATAACATCAGAAGAAATTGAAGGCTCATCACCCTTCAAGCTTTCTGACAAAATTACAATTTTCTAAGAACTAGAAGCTTCAATAGAAGTGGATTTGACAAGAGGTTCTCTAGATACAAATGAAGAAGTGTTTCTTGAAATACCTAGTCTAGGTGTTGTTGCAGATTTGGAAGTTTGTCTTTGCAATGCTTTTCCACTTCTGATGATCTTCTCAGGGTCTAAAACTAGTGTTTCCAGTGGCCTTTCTTGATTTGGTCTGGTATGAGCCCTTCTCGAAGCCACTTCGTTCCAATGGAGTCGCCAGATAGATGATTACAACCAAAAATGTGTCTAGACTTTGTCTATCACCAAAGTTGGATCTATCTCATTTCCCAAGGAAGCTGAGCTTCAATCTCCGTTTCCCCGGCAATGATGCCAATTTGTTATCCCTCCAGGAAACTCTCCTAGGCTGTATCTCAGAGATGCCTGGTAACTTAACTATTTTTGTAATTATTTTCTCAATAATGGGTGTGGGTTTGGATCAAGATGAATATCTAAATCACTGGATTGTATCTTCAAGACAGTCTAGTTATATTCATATAGTACAAGGCCTTCAAGATATATTATCAGATAGTTTTATAGATCAAATGGATAAGAAACCAATCAATTAACTAGAACATACATAAACAATATATATGATGGTTCAACAAACTAGCAATGGATGCTTATGATTCTTGTTTAATAATCAAAGGCAAGATGACAGTTACCATAGGACATTTAAACATAGACAAAGAAATGATTTCAACTCATAGGCATAGAATGGAAATGAAAAGAGAGTCTAACAATAACAATGAAAGAAGCTTGCAAGCTAAACATATTAAAGAAAGTGTCTTTATCACAATAACAGCAGAGTCTAGAACTCAAAGTCCAACCCTTTGTTCATCAAATGTTCTGGTCTTTATAGCCTTTACAAACAGTTTCAAAATCCTAGAATACTAGATCGAATTTTGCCTAAAATAGAAAGTCAATAACTAGCCCAAGAAAATAGAAAAGGATCCTATAAAATAGGTCAATTCCTATCCTTGGATGATCTTTATGTCCTTCAGATTCTTTGGCAGGTGTAGTGAGCCTTCCGAGGCTACTGGATTTTATGTGATATGAGAGGAGTTGAAAATGACACCTGCTGACAATCAAACAACTATATATCCCTGAAAATAGCTAACCGATTTTGACCTTTCTGCCTTGTAGAGCATCTCCAAAATCAAAACAAACTCTTCATAAGGATGACATTAATTATTGTCTATCGATTGGAACCATTCCTGAGGCATTTGGACAAGGAAAACCTGGATCTGTGCAAAAATATTAACTTTCTACCCTATCAGTGCTTTCGGTAGCTAGAATAGACAGAATTCAGACCAATTAGCTACCGAAAGCTCTGCTTTCGGTGGGTAATGAACAATCAAAATGTTCTCCTAAGCCACTGAAAGGTATGTTTTAGTGAAATTATCAAAATTTCAAAATACCTTTTGTCTTAGCTCAAAAATGCCTTAGGGCTGATCTTTTAAGGTTTTTTCATCTTTCTCAAAGACTGTAGGATTGCTGGCTGCCTTTGGTTCATTGCACTGAACTGCTACCTCTTCTAGGGTTTCAAGAGTAGCATGTGTTTGAGACTGGTGTTTTGAAGACATAGCTTGCAACCTTAAAGCCCTGAACTTTTTCTTCAAACCCTGAGCTACTCTCCATAAGCTATTGTAATATTTTACAATCTTCTACTTCTTTTTCTTTTCCTTTCTGATTTCATGTGCTAATCTTTCCAAGGCTGAGTTTCTTTCTACAAAATTCTTCGACAGGGTTTCATATCTGGTTTTAATTACCCTTTCTAGCACTTCTTGTTGAGCTAACTTCTTCTTAAGCTTCTTGATTTCCTTTGATTTACTCTTCTTCACTCTTTTGCTAGATGAGCCATGTACAACTTGTGGTTCTTGTTCTTTTTGAGGTGTAGGTGATGGAAGGTCTTAATACCTTGCTGTGAAAACATCTACATAAACTGAATTTTCATGCCCTGTGGTAACTGAATCTTCGTGCCTTGTTTCAATCTGGTGTTCTTCATCCTCCGAGTCTGTGTAAGGAAGATTAAGAATGCTCTTGTTCACTGGGGGTTCTTCCGCCTTATCTATTTCACTGTTGAAGTTTAGTTTCTTCTTAGTTTTGTTAATCTTAGAAGAAGGAGAGGGTTGATTAACTGGAACTGGAGAGATATCTCTCCTCCTCCTCTTTCCACTTCTAGGAGTAGAAGACTTCTTGGAATGAGGACTCTTTTTACCCTCTGGTTGTACATCAGTCTGAAAATCATTCCAGAACAAGAAGTAATCCACTCTTTGCTTCTTCTCTGCAAAATCTCACAAACCAAGAGTTTAATTAGACCATGGTGGGATAGTCTACCTGCAACTTTATTGGGCTTGGCCTTGACATGATGAGCCATATTAGATAAGTCTCTATGGAGAAAATAGGGCAGATTGAGTGGGTTTCTACCAGTAAAATGATTCATGAGTTTGAAATGGTAAATCATCACCCTATTATATCTGCCTTCAAAAGTTATATAGAACATAATGGATTTTAGTAACTGTTTCCATTTCTCTTCAAGGAAAGACACAAGAATTTCTTTCTTCCATATCAAATCCTTGTGTTTTGGTTTCAAGTAAGACCTGAATTCAACATTCTTTATGACAGTGGTTTTGAACCATTTTTCTCCAGTCCTGGGAAGCTCTGTCACCTCGTCTATGAGGGCTTCATCCACCTCTAATTCATCCCAACCAATTACTTCTTTCCTTCCATCAAAAGTCAGGGCAAAGGATTTTTCCACCTGCTAGTGAGAGATCTGTAATTTTTTACAAAAATTATAGCAACTTGCATCCCTGAAAAGTTGGCATACCTCCGGGTGTGATTCCAAGTAAATTTTATTGTCGAGCTCTTTTCTCAGAGTTGATCCTCCTTTCTTCATCTGTCATAATGCTCCTGTACACCTGCAATTGGAAAATCGGATTTTGGGGGAAAGTTCAACAACATAGACTTAGGGAGATTTGGCTTGGCTGTGACAGGGACAAGAAAAATGAGGCGAGCATTAGATCGTGGCACTGATTACAAGGGATGCAAAAGAGAATCTTGTGATTTGAAACAATCATGGTTGATGACTGTAATGATGGAAGGTACGTAACCATGTGTTTTGATGCAGCATCGATCCAAAAAGATTCACTACATCATGCAGAGATCATCTCCCAATCTTAAATGGTTTCTTCTCCTATCTTTTCGGAGGCTAATTGCAATTATAAAACTTCAAACCCGGTGGTTTAAGCGTGTGAAAGGACATGTTGACTCCTCCTCGCTCCTGCGATTTCGGTGGCTGAAATAGCCCTGAATTTATTTTTTTAAGCTGTCAAAAGCTAAGGCTTTCGGTAGCTAAGAAGCAATTTCGAAGAAGCGCCTAAGCCACCAAAACTTGAGATTTGACTTAAATCAAATAAAAACTAAAAAAAATGTTATATCTAACTTTATTACATGCATAAATCTCTCAAAACTGAGCTTTAAAAAATTACCAAATTATTTTTAAAAAGACATCCTATCACCTAAAATGAAATAACTCGATTGATTTATTTGAGGAGATAAAAGGCCTGATCAACTGCTTGAGTCTAAGTGAAAGAATTATTTTTAAGGAGAGCAGTGAAAGGCATCACAATCTTTCCATAATTCTGAACAAACTTGCGATAATAGCCTATTAAACCCAGAAAACAACGCAAGCTTTTGATAGTCTTGGGGCGAGGCCAATTCTGCATTGCTTCAATCTTCTTAGAATCCACTCAGACATCATCCTTGCCAAAAATATGACCCAAGTACTCCACTTTTGAGGTGCCAAGGCACATTTAGAGTGTTTGAGGAAACATTGATGCTGGGAGAGTAGATGGAGAACTTGATCCACATGGGAAATATGGGATTGCCAAGTTTTACTATAGATGAGAATATCATCAAAGAAAACTAAGACAAAATGGCGGAGAAAAGGACGAAATACATGATTTATGAGGCTTTGGAAGGTGGAGGGGGAATTACACAGGACAAAGGGAATGATAAACAACAAATAGTGACCCTCATGAGTTCGAAAGGCAGTTTTGGGAATGTTAGATTCTTGCATACATATCCGGTGGTAGCCAGAACGCAGATCAAGTTTAGTGAAGTATTGAGAACTACTCAACTCATCCAAGATATCATCAATGACAAGAATGAGAAACTTGTCCTTGATGGTGGGTTTATTGAGGGCACAAAATTCAGGACAAATGCACCAAGTACCTTCTTTCTTAAGTACCATGACAACATGAGAAGAATAAGGGATGGTATTAGAGAGGATAACACCCACTTGGAGAGATTCTTGCACTATTTTCTCAATTTCATTATTTTGGGAAAATCTATGACGAGAAGGGAGAACATTGGGAGGAAGACTACCAGGAAAAAGTGCTACGGAATGATCATGAACACCACGAGAAGGAAGAAGTCCCTAAGGAGTGGAAAAAATAGATTGGTGTTTGGAGAGAATAACTTTGAGTTCAGGATGCACAGAGGGTGTCTCAATCGCTTGAATAGAATGGAGTTGAGAAATAATAATGGAATGGCCTTTCTTGAGGGGATTTTCCATGTGATGGGAACTGATGATCTCAAGAGCACCAACTATGAGCCCTTGGAAGTGATACATTTTTACCTCCTATTGGAATTGCATGGTTAATTCCTTAAAATCCATAAGAATCGGATCCAAAGTGTGTAACCATTCAACACCTAGCACAATGTCACAACCACCCATTTTAATGGAAAACATATGATATTTTAGGTGGTAATGTCCAATTTGAAGACATACATTTTCACAATGCCCACCACATTTTATGGACCCACCATTGCCTATTATGATTTGAAAATTATTGACAACATGAATATAGATATTGGTTTCCTGGGAAATGTGACGATGAATAAAATTGTGGGTGCTACCACTTTCAACAAGGATGATGACATTCCTATTCTTAATATAGCCAATGCGCTTGAGGGTTTGTGGAGAAGAGAAGCTAGTGAGGGCATGCAAGGAAATGAGTGGGTCAACTTTAGGTGGGTCAACGGGCTCCTGGGTAGCATCGGGAAGGGAGGGATCTTCAACAAGGGGAATTGTCACATCTTCTTTAGGAACATCTTTAGAAATGGCCATAAAAAGTTTTTGTTCCTTACACTTCTGCCCCGAAAAATATTTTTCATCAAAATTATAGAAAAGACCCTTCAATTGGCATTCAAACATTTCATCCCTAGTTAATTTATGGACCTTGAGGGGAGTGACAGAGGGGTTAGGATTAGTGGTTCGAGGGCGAGGAACAAAAGAGGGTTTTTTGTTCTGGGGAAAAACAACTTGTTGGGCATCTTTAGTACATTTAATAGCTTCCAACCAATTTTGAGAGTGGGACATGAGAACCCGGGATTAGATTTCAACCATTAGGCCACTGATAAATCATTCACAAAAGAATGCATCTGACATGCCCTCGGTTCGAAAGGCTAAATGCTCAAAATAATTTATAAAGTCTTCCACTATGCCTGATTGTTTCAATTTGGTCAAACGATCGAGATAGTGGGTATCAATGTCAAAGAGGTCATAGAGCTCTACAACAAACTGGGTCCAAGAAATATACCCCTAATGTGAATTTTTACGCCATTTCCACCATTTATATCATTCAGGATCTAGATAGAGGTCAACATAGAAAAGTTTGGCCAACTCATCACTAATACAATGCAGAGTGAAATAATGCTCCATTTGAGTGACCCAACCCGTAGGATCAGAGCCATCAAATTTATTGACCTCAATGCTGGCAAGATGGGGGTCATGATGAAAGGAGTTGGATTGAAAATGCAGAGAATGAGAGGAATCAATAGCATTTGGTTGGTCCAAGGAGGAAGGACCTGAAGGGAGTTTCAACAACTGGTTGAAAACAAACTAGAGGGTGTTAAATTGGTTCATGAATTTGGCTTCCATGGTGTCAAATTTGTGTTGGACTTGGGTCTCTAATTGTGCAAGGCGGGAATTGGTAGAGCCAATATCATATGTCACATGTTGGATGGAGTCATGGGCTTGATTGATGGAATCTTGCAGGTCTTGGTTGCGAGTGGTGTCCATTTGGAGAGGGGGAGTGCGGGTAAGGAAAAATGGGTGGGTGGGACCACAAAAAATGACTTATAAGTGATAGGTACCACGACGATCAGGGTGAGAAGGGAAATATAATGGAATAGGTGGTAAAATAGGGAAGTTGAGAAGGGGTCAAGTCCACTAAAAAAAGGATTAAAAATGAAAGATATGACTGTGATCAGGGAGAAAAGGGGAATCCAATGGGATAGGTCCCAAATAAGTGTGTCAGCGGGACCGCTATAGTTTTTTTTTCCTCCTACGGAGTTATACTCCAGCCTGAATAAAACTGCAATGACAAAATACCCAAGTGCTTAACAAGAAGAAATGTGTAGTAATTTTGCAACTAGAAAATAAAAGGCACAATTGCACAACAATAGATTTTGTCTGTTCTATTTTTGTTTCCTTCTCATGGGGTAGGGTATTTAGGGTTTCTACAAACAAAGTTTTACCCTGTGCTATAGCTCTCTGATATATGTGCGGGGTCCAACAATAGTACTCAACCCAATATCTTAGGGCACCAACTAAGGAGGCTAAACTGTTCCCTTAGTCGTACTACCCGACTACCTAGGTACTAGAGAGTATCTTCTTGAGTGTTGTTCTCAGTGGCACTATAGCAGTCAGGCGACCAATCGGTTTGTCTGTGGAGGGATTCAAGAGATCTAGGACGATGTGCTACCATTCGAAGGGGTACCAACAAGGGTCACAAGGGTGGCCAATAAATGTGTTCTTGAGTACCACTTGTATTTCCTGCGTGTATTACTCCCCGGCCATGGTTTTATGCATGTAGCGACATATCTCTATAGCTTTAAGACGCTGGAATACTTCTCTACCCTGAAAAGAATTAACCCACAATTTTTTGTCGAGGAAAGTGCTCTGGTACCACTTTTAAGGTACTGGGTCTATTATATTAGTAGATAAGAGAAATAATGCAAAAAATAACTCTAAGATAGCAATAGAATACAAAAATACTATAGAGATAATAACAGAACAACAAATTATATGGAACCACAACACCAAAATTATACCTTTATTGATAGGAAAAAAGGTTCACTTGCCTCTTCAAGGGGGAAACCTCCAGTAGAGCAGAGCTTTATTACAATAATTATTCAAGACAAAACTTCTCATACCCTCCACTCCTATTTATATTAAATCTATCTATCCAAAATAACAATCTAGATGAAGATCATTCTAGAAACGAAAGCTTCTATTAGGTCTTCTTATATTTGACTTATTCCTCCTTATTGCTAGGCCTTATTAATATTGACCTTTATTACATGGAAATATATTATTCTACCCACTTGAGGGGTTAGGTAGGTTAGGTCCCTAACAATTTCATATGTTTAATCCTTCATCCCTATTACAAGACCTTCTACTCTATGTGATCCTCTATGCATCTTGGGTGAGACCTTCCTCGGCCTTGGTTGAGGATTGATATGCCAGTTCTTTGGGGTTTTTGTTGGACAATTGTAGACAAACCCTAGGTCTAAAACTCCCCAGTGTTAAGAAGGATGGAACACATGCGAGTGTGGACCAAAGGCAAACCCAACATAATTATGTACTTTACCCTAGTCATGTGTTGGAATTTGGTTCTATATAAATGAAGAAAACTAGAGAATTTCTCATTAATCCATTAGAAATCATTGGCAATAAACAATAGCACTTGTATAAAAGATTAATAAATTGAGTCAAGCTCCATTGGAAACACTACTCAAAATTTGATGATATCTAGGAACTAGAATCATAAATGAAAAATATTTACCCTCATTTGTTTGATGGTGACTTGGCTCCAAGTCATAGCCCTTG
>SNQJ01S0024257.1:40357-65083 GCA_010110895.2 Picea sitchensis
AGCTTGAGGGTTTGGGGAGCAAAGAAGCCAATGAGAGAATTTAGGGAAATGACCGGTTCTACTTCATGAGGTTTTGAGGGAGGGGTTATGTCAGTGGGTTTAGGTGACACAGACACAAGGGGAGCTTCAACATCCTCTTCTGAAACATCCTCTGAGATGGCCATAATTTTTTTTTGTTACTTACACTTGTGTCCCAGAAATTTTTTGTCACACAATTATAACAAAGGCCTTTGAGTTGTTGTTCATCCATTTCGGCCATGGTCAATTTCTGGATCTTTAGTGGAGTAGAAGGAGGAGTGGGAGTTACTGGTTTAGTGTGAGGAATAAAAGTGGGTTTGCGTTTTTGAGAAGAGACAACATGTTGTGCTTCCTTAGCTATTTTAGTAGCATCCACCCAATTATGAGGCCAATCCATGAGGACATGAGAATGAATGTCATCCTTGAGGCCACTGATAAAACATTCTTAGAAAAAATCATCAGACATGCCCTCTGTACGAAAATCCAGTCGCTCAAAAGAAACTATAAAGTCTTCCATTGTGCCAGATTGTTTCAACTTTGTCAAACGACCTAAACGGTTGGTGTCAATGTCAAAGCGTTCATAAAGCTCTGCCACAAAGTGTGTCCAATCTAGATACCCTTGGCAGGATTTTTTTTCCATTGCCACCATTGCCAACATTCTTGATCTAGATGGAGAACACCATACCATAGTTTGGCCAACTCATCCGTAATTCCATACAAAGAGAAATAATGTTCCATTTGAGTTACCCAACTAGTGGGATCTGATCCATCAAATTTGGTCACATCCACACGCGAAAGGCGTAGGTCACACTGAAAATTATGGGAATGAGAGGAAGTTTCAACTTCGGTATGCAAAGGTGGGTAAGATAAGGGAAGATCTGTAGGGATATAAAGCTTGGCATAGATCGTCGTAGTGAAAAATTCAAGCTGAGTAGTAATGTCTTGTTTGAGCTCTTGTTTGACTTCCTCGATTGAGGCCGCAACTGAAGAAATGACGAAGGAATTCATTTTTTTATTGATGGAGAGAATATTGGCACTGAGTTGTTGCACTTCTTGTTGGGTTTCTGTGAAATTAGAGTGAAAGGTATTGAAGCGAGTTTCCAAGTCTTGGCTACGGGTATGGGCCATGATGATGAGGGAACATGAAAAGGGGGGTGTGGGACCACACAGAAAATGGGTTATGGGTGAATTGTATCACAAAGTTCAGAGTGACGAGTTGAATCCAATGGGATAAAGCCCAAATAAGGGTGTTGGAAGGCGGTTGGGTCCACAATTTTTTTTTTCTGAAAAATGATAGGTATGACCGTGATCAGGGAAAAGAGAGAAATCCAACGGAATAGGTATCAAATAATGGTGCCAACAGGATCTAGAATTTTTTTTTTACTCCTGCAGAGTTATACTCTGATCTGAAGAATACTGCAATGATGAAATGTCCAAATGCTTAACAGGAAGAAATGTGTAGTAATTTCACAACTCGAATGCAGGAGACATAGTTACGCCGTAATAGATCTTGTCTGTTCTTTTTTCGTTTCCGTTCCAAGGGTTAGGTATTCAAGGGTTCTACAGAAAAGGGTTTTCCCTGTGCTATATCTCTCTGATATACGTGCGGGGTCCAATAATAATAATCTGCCCAATATCTCATGGCACCAACTAAGGAGGCTAGATCGTACCCTTATCCATACTACCCGACTACGCATGTACTAGAGAGTATCTTCCCAAGTGTTGTTCTTGGTGGCACTATAGCAGTTAGGCGGCTGGTCGGTTTATCTACGGAGGGCTTCAGGATATCTATCCGGATCCGTATACGTGTGTTGTCTGATGTGCTACCACTCGACGGGGTACCAACATGGGTTACAAGGGTGGACGACATATGTGTGTTTAAGTACCACTTGTATTTAATACATGTATGAATCCCCGACCACGGTTTTATGCATGTAACGACAAATCTTTGTATCTTAAAGACACTGGAATACGTCTCTACC
Source organism: Picea sitchensis (assembly GCA_010110895.2). Taxonomy (NCBI): domain Eukaryota; kingdom Viridiplantae; phylum Streptophyta; class Pinopsida; order Pinales; family Pinaceae; genus Picea; species Picea sitchensis. The sequence goes on from SNQJ01S0024257.1 coordinate 42,358, forward strand.
CTGAAAACTTTAACCCACAATTTTCTGCCAAGGAAGGTGCTTTGATACCACTTGTAATATTCTAGATATAAAAAGTATGCAGAACATAAATAAATAGCTAGAAATGGTAGATGAACAACAATATAACCAAAACAACACCACGATAATACCAAAATGATAACAAAATAACACCAGGAATAACACTTTGATTATCGAGAGAAATGTTCACTTGCCTCTTCGAGGGGGAAACCTCCAGCAGAGCAGAGCTCTATTAAAATAATATCCAAGACAAAAGTTCTCATACCGTCGAATCCTATTTATACTAAATATGTCTATCAAATGAACCATCTAGAGGAAGATCCTTCTAGAAGCGGAAGCTTCTATTAGGTCTTCTTACATTGGAGTTATTCTTCCTTATTGCTAGGCCTTATTAATATTGACATTTATTACATGGAAATATATTATTCTACCTACATGAGGGGTTAGATCCCTAACACTTTATAAGGTGTTACAACCAATTTAGCTACATTCTAAAGTCATGATGGATGGTGCATTGTTGTAAATAAACATGATCAAGCATACTATTTTTGGCACCATTGATTTAAAATACATGTAGATATTTAGACACCACTTAATATTTATGTAGATATCTCAATATTTATGTATATTTATATATACATAAATATTTATATGTATACATGTATTATTGGGACCTAGATTACAATAAACATTGATGTCATTTAATTCTAAATAAATCATCGACAAATAGATATCAATGCTCATTGTAATCTAGGAAATCACATAGATGTCTAGGCACCAATATGATATACATGATAATATTTATGGAACCATTGATTTAATATTAATATAGATGTGTAGGTCTCCCTACCCTCCCATGTGCATTTATGGCACCTTCAATTCAATTAAGCATTTTTTCAAAAGTCTTAAGCACAAAAAAGATTTGACATAAATATAAGTGAAACCTTAATGTTTTCCAAAGTTCAAATTATAAACTTGGTTACATCAAAGATCCAAAACAAATATTTATGACAAGTCTCTCTAGTGCTTAAGGCTTTTCCTTTCTTTTTCAATAATGGGCCAAAACATAGAAATGGGTATGACTTTTCGAGATTGATGTGGTGAGGTTGCATAAAAAAAAAAACAACAAAACTCCAAGATGAGAGTTTTATAAAATATAGGTCGAGAGTTTCATAAACTCTTGGCCAAGAGTTGGTGAATCTATAACCAATAAGATTACCAAAAACTCTTGATTGAGAGTTTATAAAAGTCTCATGTAAAATGCTTTCTCGATTGAGAGTTTTTGGTCAACTAGAATAACAAATTTTATAGCAATTTTTAAAAACCTCCAACTTCAACAAGGAAAAGACCTTATAATATTTGAAGGTCATTTGTTGGACCTACTACCAATGGATTCATCCTTAATATAGTTTGTAATGATATAACAATTTATTTTTATTTTTTAATATTTTTTTCCTAAACTTTATTTCTTAAGAATTTTACTATCATCAAAATTGCATAAAATTAAAATTCAATATTGGTCAAAGTCACAATACCGAAAAATAGAAAAAATTACAGTACATTTCCTTGCACTATCATGTTTAAAATGGTATTTTTAGTTTTATTGGAAATAGTCGCATCAAAAAGAAAATGGATACCAATAGAAATGTCAATATGACATTGTTTTTCATTTTACTGTAGTTCGATAAATAATAAAAAATAATATTTAAATTTGAAAAGTAAAAAAAATATATAGTTTAGGCACTAGTCAATCTATGTAGATTGTGAACATATATTTTTGTAACAACCCAATAGATTTTTATTGATTATAGTTGTTAATTTAAATTTATTTGATTATTAAAATAAATACAGTGATTTTTTTTACTATTTTATTATTTTATGGTAGGTGATGGAATTAATGAGGGGATAAGGCAGTCGGGGAATTAATGAGGGGATAAGGAAGTTGGATAGTTGAATGAGGGGGAAGATATTTGAGAGAGGAGGATAAGGAAGAGGGGAGGGGACTTGGAGAGGGGTCTTCTTTTCTTTGGGAGAAAATTATGGAAGAGGGGGAAGAGGAGAAGGAAATTGGAAGAACATATTGTTCTAGGGAACTTTTACAGGGGCATTCTTGTTGCTGGGAACATTCGGATTGGGGGGCCAGGAAATCGCAAGGATTCCCAGAGATAGGGAGCTAGAGAGGTTATTCCCAGTTGGATGGGAGGTAAATATTCAGTTTGGGCAGTTTGGGGCAGTTTGGGTAAGAGCAAGAACAAACAGGAAAGGGTATACATCAACCAACCTGCAGGTCGAGGTATGTATTTTTACTAGTTGATCCGTTGTTATTATGTTGTTTATATACTAGTTTATTCCTTAAAATAACGATCTAAATTGCAGTCATTACAGTAGGAGATATATTTTTTTTAGGCCTTGAAATAGAAGGCCTTACAAATGGTATCAAAGCCCGGTGTCAAAACTAAAACCTGGGCTTGACCACCCACATAATTGTACAATCTGTTCCCAAACCCCTAACCCATAGCCTAGAAACCATTTATTTACAACCCATAAAACCTAGGAAGAGTACCCAGAAGAACTTGGTTCCAACCACATGTATTAATCTTCACCTGCGTAGACAAAAAATTAACAGAGTTAGATTCAAAAATATTGTAAAATAAACAAAATATTATGAAATGTATTCAATGACAATAGAGAAAACTATCTTACATCGTTAAAATCTCAAGGATTGAGGTATGCAGTTAATGAGTAGACCATATATTTAATAGCAAATAGTCAACATATATGAACAAACACAGTGCACGGTATAACAAATACACCATATTGCAGTAATGAAAATTTCAAAAATAGACAAGTAGATAATAGAATAGTCAGAAATGAAGGGAAAGCATGGAGAACATGAAAACCCAAGAAGTCTTGCCCGTAGACTGTACGTAGATTCCTAAAGGATCTTTCCAAGTCCAAATTCTAACCGATAAAGAAATGAGGAGAATTTATATACTCATGTACTTTAGAATGACAAAACTAAAATATGTTTCCATATGTTTAACTTGAGGATGCATGATGACTTGCATAAAGCTGTAAAAAAAAAATGTAATAATATAAACAAAAAATTATTGAGCCTTGAGGCCCAGTCTCCAAATCTTTGATTTATGCCAAACCTCCAAGCAACATCACCAAGCCCATAGTTGAGGAGGAGAGGATTCGAACCTGAGGCTGGGAGTCATGGGTGCCACCATTATAGAGTAGCATTGGCTGAGCCTCTTCTTCTTCGTCATGGGGCACAACGTCGCTTGCATGTCAGTGTGTTCCTCGACCATTTCTCCATATCTGCAACACATTCCATGGCCATCTAAAAAACACCCACAATATTAGCCCTAACTCAAATGGGAAAAAAATATATACTTCGTAGAAACCCTCCTTGATTTCAGAGGGGGGGAATGGCTAGTTTTGGAGGATTTTTAGACCATAAAACTTGGCCAGAGTTTCCTTTTTATGTTGTGCATCCACCAAATACAAGCCATCACACCAAGTGCTAAGACACAAGGAGACCATGAGGGAACTATAATTAAGCCCAACCTCTAAGTCCACAAGCCAGGCACCTGAGAGCCATATGAAGGTGCATAATAAGTGCAAAATCGCACTAGGTCAAGCCCACTTACCTCTTAAGAATCACAAGCCAAAACCCCTCATCCAAACTACATCCAAGCTATCAAGCTTCCCCAACAAAGGAGACCATGGCTGATTGCCATGGTCCATCACACAAGTCATGAGGAGAGATAAGCCCATGGGCTGTAAGGTTTCTACCCATCGCATTAAACCCAATAACCAATCCGCGACCAAGTGTCAAGCGCCAAGGCACCAAGGGCGAGCACCAAGTCACAAGGAATAGAGCCCACGAGGAGTTTTCCTTTTTCTCAACACATCATCAAGTGCCCATCGACCAAGAGTCTAAGCAAAGCATGCTCACTACAGTGCCAAAGGGAAACATGTGGAGTCATCTTGGTGCACAAAGTATCCAGGAGAATACCCCACAAAGTTTGTCCTTGGGCCCCAAGTCCCTACAAAGCCACCAAGAATAGCCACACCCTACTACCTTTGAACTTAAGTGCAGAGAAATAAACCCTCTGACTTCCATTTGTAGAGGGAGAAATGGTGGTGGATGAGTGACATTGAGGGATGAGAGCGGGGAGAGTAGGGTTTTGGTTATATATATATATATATATATATATATATATATATATTATTTTAGTATTGAAAATTCATGGAGGAGGCACGTGGACCTCACTAGGACTTGTGCCTATCCATAATTTTGATTTTTTAGTTCCAATTTTTATTTTATTTTAAACATATTTAAATTTAATACTTGAATTGAACATTGTCGCATGTGTTTTTTTTTGTTTTTGTTTTTAATTTAATTAATAAATGTTATTTTGTTTGTCATATATATATATATATATATATATATATATATATATAATTAATATTAGGATGAATACATTTTTAATTGTATATATATATATATATATTAATATTAGGATGAATACATTTTTAATTGTATAAAGGATACATGTATAAAATAAATTGAAAAAGGGGCATTAATACGTTTTTTTATAAAGGTTAATAATTGTTCTTTAAAAAAAAATGTGTTAATGTAAAGTTGATTAATTAACATTATATTAATTTATGGTAATGCTAATTAATCATTCTATTAATTAATGTTATTAAGGGTATTGTGATAAATTTTTAGTTAATTAATAATAAAAAATTATTAAATAAGTGAGGGATTAATTATTTATAAGGTATATAAGGATATAAGGGTTAGAAGATGGGGTATAATGCATGTTAAGGAAATAGCTAAGGGTAATTGGTGAGTACCCCATAGTGCTATCCTAGCTAGTGAGGCGAGAGGGTTAGTAGTTTACTTAGGCGAAGATACCAAGCTTATATGTTTTAACCCTAACCTAAGCCACTTATCTTATAGGAGTAATGTTTGTTTATACACAAGTACAAAAAAAAAACCTTATGCCTAATCCTATGTTTGCAATTATAAGATAGAAAATTTGGAATTCCTTAAACTCTTCCCTGATAAACATTTGATTTGATGCATATTCAATTATTCAATATTTTTAGGAATCGGGGAAATCGAGGTCGAGGGGCATCATCGCAAGGACCACCAATGCTGGCACTGCCACCACCATCATCTGAATTAACTCTCATTTTGTGCTCCTTAGAAGCTATTAATGAGACATTAAAGGGACGCCAGTCAATTGATGTCGAAGTGGAAACCCCACCATCTAGAGTGGGTAACCCTGAAGTTGCGATGGATTCAGAGGGAGGGCCTCCACCAATGGACATCACTAGAGAACTACAGAAGATCAAACTCCCAGAGTTTGTTGGGGGTCGTGCAAGTGAACATGCAGAGACTTGGTTGGAAGGAATGACACGATGTTTCACCTTAAGAGACTATGCTTCCACATCAAAGGCAAAGATAACGATATTTCAGTTGAGGGATAGTGCCTTGAACTGGTGGGGTAACCTAGAGAGGCAGTTGCACCTTACCCCAGACATCGTCTCATGGGAGATTTTTGAGGAAAGGTTCCAGAGGAAATATTTTCCTATGTACTATGAGGAACAACAGGTAGGAGCATTCGATGCTCTAGTTCAGGGAAACAAGACTGTGGAAGAGTACGAGATCAGGTTCATGGAGTTATTAAAATATGTCTCGTACATGGATACCGATCAACGACAGGTATAATGTTTTTTGTACGAGTTAAACCATAAGATAAGGGCCATGGTACGGATGTGGAAACCATCTTCAGTAGTCGAAGAAGTTGAAAATGATTCTTGTGTGGAGGAGAATATGAGCTTAAATGGAGGTATGAGGTCAACCATTCCACAACATCTTGGATTCATGGGGAAGGCCCCTAAAACTTTCTCCAGGGAGGAATCTCTAGGCCACCTCCTTATGGCAATAGAGTCACTCCTAGAGCAGTTAAAATAGGTATTTCAATGGTAGCGAGTGCAACATGCCACTCATCACCAACGACGTAGGAAGGTCCATGACCTTCTCAAGGAGAAGCAAGTAGGGGTAGGGGTTCTAGGGAAAGGAAATCATTTCAGAGACTGTCACAGAGAAGTGTGCAGGTTCCATCTTGTGTTACTTGTTGGGGGTGTGGAGGACCTCATTACCATCGTGATTGTCGATAGTTACAAGTAGGATTTGTGCATAGATAAGGAAAGGCTCCGATGGGAAGAGTGTGTAGTAGACACCAGATTTATGCAGCAGTTAATAACCGCCAGGAAGAGCATCAATCCACTATGGTGGACTTGTCAAGTACGCTAAATCATGTCAATGTTAAGATTTTATTTGATTCTAGTGCTACAGATAGTTTTGTTTCACCTTGTGCATTAGAAAAGTGTAGGTTGTCATCCTACAAGCACAATGACTTTAAACAAGTCGAGATGGCTTCGAGGGAAAAGCAAGCGGTAGGACCTAGCATCGATAATTTTCTAGTAGACTTAGGAGTGTGTACTACTAGGTTGAAGGTGTACGTCACTTCTCTAAGGACGTATGACCTAATCATTGGAATGGACTAGTTAGAAGCCCATCGATCTATGGTAGATCATTTTTAGAAAAGGGTTCTTTGTGTTGACAATGAAGGAAGGTCAATAGAGATCCAAAGTCTATTGAGGAATGTCTCTCTACACTTTATCTCGACCATGAAGGTTAAACATTGCATGAGGCAAGGTTGTCGATTATATGTAGTGGAAGCAGTCAATGAAGGGAAAGGACCCTCCGTAGATCAGTATCCAATATTGTTAGAGTTTGAGGATGTTTTTCCGAAACATTTGTCTAGTTTACCTCCTGAGAGGGAGCTTGATTTTACCATTGAGATAAAACCTGGTGTGGAGCCAATTTCCAAGACACCGTATAGGATGACTGATCCAGGTTATTTTCGGCACGAAAAGAGAGAAGAGATATAATAAATAAATGCACAGAGATATCACATATATTCAATAATATAACTGAAATGTATTAGAGATGCAACCATAAATATGGATATATAGTAATACATGATTTATATTAATGAAAGAAATGTACAAAGACTGTAAAAAGTACATAGTGAAAGACTCACTAGAATGGTGGCAGCTTATCTCTGAGAAGAGATGTGATGGCTACTCGCATTTGCAAGAAGATGATTACAATGAGGTTCTGAAGGCCTTTTTACAATAAACAAGAATGCCAAAAAACCTAGACATCCAAAACCCTAACCCTAGGAGATGAAGCGCCAAAAGTCATGTGGGCCCCGTTTGGGTAAGTTAGTACATCAACTTTCTGGGGTCGTAACTTTTGCATACGATCTTCGTTTTAGGCGCATGATATCCCATTGGAAAGGTATCGTCGAGGAGATTCATGTTGGAGTAAATATATAAGGAACTTCCATATTTCTCCCCATTTTCCCAAAAACATCGTTTAGGGCCTCCAAATGACCGTGGAAGTTAAAAACTGCTAAAAATAGTAAATTACAAAAATTGCCAGAAAATTGTTTTGAGTTAGTTGGAAAAGGTGGGTGGCCACCGATATCCACCTGGATCAATGACGGTGCCAGAAATTTGTGATTTGTATATGTAGTTGAAGGAACTACTTGACTTAGGGCTAATAAGTCCTAGTGTCTCACCTTGGGGTGAAAAAGTAATTTTTATCAAGATTAAGGATGGTTCCTTATGATTGTGTATAGATTACAAGGAATTGAACCATGCTACAGTGAAAAATAGGTACCCAATGCCACATATAGATGATCTCTTTTATTAGATGAAAGGAGCAACAATTTTCTCAAAAATTGATCTGCGATCAGGGAATCAATAGTTAAGGATTAAGGAAGGCGGTATTCCTAAAACTGCCTTTCAAACTTGGTTTGGGAATTACGAGTTCGTTGTAGTACCTTTTGGTTTGACCAATGTGTCACCAGTATTCATGAGCCTCATGAATGGTGTATTTATAAAGTACTTAGACCACTTTGTACATGTCTTTCTGGATGATATCCTCATCTATTCCAAGAACGAAAGAGAACTTGAGGAACACTTGCGAGCGGTGTTGTCATGCCTTAGAGAGAACAAATAGTATGGCAAGTTGTTGAAGTGTTATTTCTTCAGAAAGAGATTCACTATTTAGGTCATATCATTTTCGGTGAAGGAATATCTGTGGACCCAGAAAAGGTGAAGGCCATTATAAAATTTCCAGTGCCAAAAAATGCTCATGAGGTGAGAAGCTTCATGGGGCTAGCTGGTTATTATCAAAGGTTTGTGGAAGGTTTCTCTAAGATAGCGAAACCCATCACCACCTTGCAGCGCAAGGAGATCATGTATGAATGGACAGAGGAATGTGATATTGCATTCATCGAGCTTAAGAGGTTACTAATCAGTGCACCAATTCTACGACTGCTAGATATGTAAAAATACTTCAGAGTCTGCATGGATGCCTCGAAGAAAGGATTGGGGCCGTGTTAATGCAGGATGGGGAAGTGATAGCGTATGCATCAAGAAAGTTGAAGAAACATGAGGAGATTTATGCTACTCATGATTTAGAGTTGGAAGTTGTAATGCTAGATATGAAGATTTGGAGGCATTATCTAGTGGGGTGAAGGTTTGAGCTCAAAATAGACCATGAAATATTAAAGAATCTCTTCACTCAAAGGGATCTCAATTCCAAGAAGAGGCAATGGAGTGATTTTATGAGTGAGTACGATTTTGGAATTATGTACATCAAGGGAAAGGAGAATGTGGTCACAGATTCCTTGAGCAAGAGACCACGTGTATTCTCCTTGGTAACCTTAAAAGTTAATCTGAGGGAGCCTATGTTGGGGAAACTTCTTGGAGATAGTTGGTATTTAAAGGTTACTTCAAACCTCCAGAGTGGGAGGCAATTAGATCCAAAGTATGAAGGATATAGTCTAGAAGTAGATGGATGATTAAGATATTAGGGAAGGATGTACATCCCCAAGGGTGGGGATATTTGAAGCATCATACTCAAGAAATCCCATAGAACACTTTATTGTGCACATTCGGGTGTGAAGAAAATGTGTGCATACAGGAATAAGATTTTCTTCTGGGTAGGAATGAAGCATGATGTAGTCCATTTCACCGCCAAGTTCCTAGAGTGTCAACAAGTGAAGGTTGACCACCACCACCTGGTATATTTCCTACAACCAAATGATGTTCATATGTCCAAGTGGGAAGTCATTTCTATGGATTTTTTTGTGGGATTTCCACTCACATCGCATAGACACAATTCCATTCTTGTGATAGTTGATAAGTTGACCAAGAGTGCTCATTTTATTTCAGTTAGAGACACTTATGATGTCACTGATGTGGCACATGTGTTTATAAGTGAACTCATTTGTATGCATGGGTTACCCAAGAAGATCTTTTCAGATAGGGACTCTCGATTCACATCTAGGTTTTGGACAAGTTTGTAGTGAACGTTGGGAACTCAGTTGAACTTAAGCACAACATATCATCCCAGAAAAGATGGGAAAATTAAGAGAGTAAATCAGATTATGGAAGAAATGCATAGGATGTATTCTATGGATAATTAAACCCATTAGGAGAAGTACCTACCTTTGGTAGAGTTCACCTACAATAACAATTTTCATAGCTCCATTGGAATTCCGCCCTATAAAGATTTGTATGGAAGGACATGCAAGACACCATTGAGTTGGGAAAGGTTAGACAACCGAGTGACAGTTGGGAGTGAATTGATTCACAATATGGAGGAACATGTGATTCAGATTAGGTGACAACTAAAGGAAGCAAAGGATAGACAAAAAATTTATGCTGATGCACATAGGATTGACCGAAGTTATAAAGTGGGAGATTAAGTTTTCATTCGTATCAGGCCTAATAAGAGTACCATTCAGTTTAGGAAGGGGACAAAGTTGTTGCCTCAATTTATAGGACCATTCAAAATCCAAGATAAAATTGGACCCATTGCCTATCGTCTCGTACTGGCACCCCACTTGCATAAAACTCATAATGTTTTTCATGTATCTATTTTACGTCATTATGTTGCTGACGAATCTCATAAATTGAATTGAAAGGAATTGCAGGTATCAGATGCGGGAACCCTCATGGCTGAAACATTACGCATATTGGACCATAGGGTATGACAACTCATGAATCATATGGTAGACCAAGTTAAGGTCCAGTGGGACAAGTATAGCCCATGATCTGCTACTTGGGAGGATGCAAATACCTTATGATGATATCATCCCTCACTTTTTTTACCACATTGAGAATATGTTTCTCGAAGTTTGGGTGTATGTAATGCCACTTTTTGACTTAGAAAGCTAGAATTACTTAAGGCCGAATCACCTTTATTTTCTATTAACTGTGAAACTATTAATGATACACTTGAATTTTAAGACATATGAACCTATGTGATTTCCAATTCTATGAATGTTTAATGTTATTTGAGTTATGATGGATATTATGCAATCTATTTCTAACTTGAAAATTTTGACATTTAAAGTTGTTGGTACGTGGATACCGAATTGAGGATATGATTAAATGCATTTACATGATAATAATGCATGGATATGTATGAGTTTGTGTTATAGACTAATCTACAGGTCAATGGGCTATGAAATATCGAAAGGATAATGATAATAAAAGGTTGATGTCATGAACATTGTAATATTCCAGATATAAAAATGTATGCAGAACATAAATAAATAGATATAAATGGAAGATGAACAACAATATAACCATATCAAAACCACAATTATACCAAAATGATACCAGAATAACACCAGAAAAAGCACTTTGATTATTGAGAGCAATGTTCACTTGCCTCTTCGAGGGGGAAACCTCTAGCAGAGCAGATCTCTATTACAATAATATCTAAGACAAAAGTTCTCATACCCTCGACTCCTATTTATACTAAATATGTCAATCAAAAGAACCATCTAGAGGAAGATCCTTCTAGAAGCGAAAGATTCTATTAGGTATTATTACATTGGACTTATTCTTCCTTATTTCTAGGCCTTATTACTATTGACCTTTATTACATGGAAATATATTATTCTACCTACATGAGGGGTTAGGTCCCTAACATGTCCTCCCCCTTAAGAAAAACCTTGTCCTCAAGGGTTGAGATGAGGAAATTGTTGCAGAATGGTAGTTGGTTCCCAAGTTTCATTTGTTGGAGTTGTATCTTTCCATTGGAATAACACTTCCTTGATGGTTCGCTAAAGCAGATGACGCTCACGCTGGTCCAAAACTACTTGTGTTTGTAGCCAAATGGAGCCCTCTTCATCCAACTCGAGAAGGTTTGTTTGAGTTTGGAACTTAGTTCCAATCACTGTCTTTAAGAAGGAAACATGAAAAACATGATGGTTCTTAGAATGATTGGGAAAATATAACCGATAGGCCATGTATCCCACACACTTGAGAACGGTATAAGGACCATAAAATTTGGGCGCCCGTTTCTGACAATGGTAAGCCTTGAGGGAATTGTGCTTGTAAGGTTGTAGTCGAAGAAACAACTGATCCCCTTCTAAAAATTGATGTTCAAAGTGACCTTGATATGCTTGTTGCTTCATGTGATTCTAGGCCATGACCAAATTATCTTTGAGGGTACAATGAATAGCCTCTCGAACTGTAAGCGTTTGGTCAACCGCCTGGACCTTCGAGACACCTAGAAAATATTAGAGAACTGGAGGTCATTGTTGTCCATATACCACTTCAAAAGGAGTCATGCTGGTAGATGTATGTATGGTATGAAGTGTTGTACCACCATTAAGATAGTGGTAACCATTGAGCCCACTGATTTTCCCTTTCCGATGCAAAAGACCTCAAATATGTTTCCAAACACTTGTTGACAATTTCAGTTTGACCATCAGTCTAGGGATGATAAGTTATGTTGAGATGCAATTGGGTGCCTTGTAGCTTGAACAATTCTTGCCAAAAATTGTTGGTGAAAGTTGGGTCATGATCATAAACAATAGAATGCAGCATGCCATGAAGCTTGAAGACCTGATCCATGAAAAGTTGAGCCACAGTGGATGTTGTAAATGGGCGTTGAAGAGCACATAAATGAGCATACTTGGAAAGACAATCAACTACCACCATGATGTTTGATTTATTTTTTGATTTAGGTAATCCTACAATAAAATCCATAGATATATCCTGCATAATAGCAGGGGGAATTGGAAGCAGTTATAGTGTGCCAGAAGATTTGATTGTTTTTCCCTTGTTGCATTGACAAACATCACATTCATCCACAAAATTACGAATGTCGTGTTTCATACCATCACAGAAAAAAGAACCTTTGACCCGGTCATAGGTTTTGGTAAACCCGGAGTGCCCTGTTGTCGATGTAGCATGAAGCTCAGAAAGTACCGTGGATTTAAGTTTTGACTGTTTACTTAAATACAAATGAACTATGTATAGAATCTCATCATTGAGACAAGAGTACTCTAGGGAAACAGGAGAATTGGACTGCAATTGTTGTATCAGATGCTAACTTTTGGGATCATGTAGCCATTCCTGGCGAACAGCTTGGAGCCAATCTAGTACAATGAAGGAGAGAGAAAAAAGGAACCCTTCATCTTCATATTTTCTGGAAAGTGCATCAACAACCACATTGCCTTTTCCTTTTTTTAAAATTATCTCATAATCATATCCAAAGAGCTTAGTCACCCATTTTTGTTTCTCTGGGGAGGAAATGAGTTTTTCCAGAAAATACATGAGGCTTTGATGATCTGTCTTGATTTGGAAGCGTTGCCACAATAGATAAGGGTGCCAAAGATCCACGACATGCAAAATAGACAACATTTCCTTTCCATAGATTGATTTTCCCAAATTTCGCTCGGACAGTTGCTTGCTAGTAAAGGCCAAAGGCCGACCCTCTTACATAAGGACATCACCAATTCCTTTCCCAAAAGCATCACATTCGAGGACAAAGGTCTTTGTGAAATCAGGAAGGGCCAGGACTAGAGTGGTCCACATGGCCATCTTCAATGTTTTAAAAGTTGGAGCAACTGCTGGAGTACAAGTGAAAGAATTCTTTTTAAGGAGTGCAGTGAGAGATGCCGCAATCTTTCCATAATTCTTAACAAACTTGCGATAATAACCTGTTAAACCCATAAATCCACGCAAGCTTTTGAGAGTGTTTGGGTGAGACCAATATTTCATAGCTTCAATCTTTTTAGGATCCACCCTGACACCGGTATTTCCAACAAGATGACCCAAGTACTCGACTTCTGAGGCGCCAAAATCACATATAGATTTTTTGAGGAAAAGTTGGTGCTGAGAGAGAAGATGGAGAACTCGATCCACATGAGGAAGATGGGTTGTCCAGGTTTTACTATAGATGAGTATAGGGATGATTTTAGGGGATAAATTTCGCTCATGGGATAATTTTCCATGGTTTTCCCAAAACAAGATTTTCTATTCTAAAAATTATTCGCCCAAATTCTATAGGATAAAATTATTTTACCTTAAAAATTGCCAAAATTTTATACAAACTATATAAAATCCTTAGAAATTTGGATATTTTTACAAAAATATTGCTAAACATTTTATAGTTGGCATATGAAGGATTAGTAAGATTCAGCAAGGTTTCTACATTTTAAAATAAATGTCCATCCTTAAAATCATCCCTGAATGAGGATATCATCAAAGAAAACTACGATAGAATGACAGAGAAAAAGAAGAAAGACATGATTCATGAGGCTTTGGAAAGTGGAGGGAGCATTACACATGCCAAAGGGAATGAACAAAAACTCATAGTGGCCCTCATGAGTTCTAAATGCAATCTTAGGAATGTCTTCCTCTTTCATACGGATTTGGTGGTAGCCAGAATGAAGATCAAGTTTAGTAAAGAACCGGGCGCCACTCAATTCATCCAAGAGGTCATCAATGACAAGGATGGGAAATTTGTCTTTAATGGTGAGTTTGTTGAGGGTGCGTAAGTCAGTACAAATGTGCCAAGAACCTTATTTATTAAGGACCATGACCATAGAAGAAGAGTAGGGGCTCATACTAGGGTAGATAACACCTGGATTGAACAGTTCTTGAACAATTTTCTCAATTTCAAGTTTTTGGGAAAATGGGTGACGATAGGGATGGATATTGGGGGGAACGATTCTTGGGACAATGGGAATGGAATGATCATGAACACCACGGGAAGGAGGGAGATCCTGGGGAGTGGAAAAAACCACTTGATCTTTAAGGAGGATGGATTGAAGGTCCTGTGATAGAGAGGGTGTCTCGGTTGCTTGTATGGCATGGAGTTGGGAAATAATGCCACAATGACCTTTTTTTAGAAGCTTTTCCATGCAATGGGAACTAATTATCTCCGGGGAAACGTCAATGATTCCTTGGAACTTATATGGTTGGCCCTCCTGGTCTAATTGCATGGTTATTTCCTTAAAATCCATGAGAACGGGACCCAAAGTCCTTAGCCATTATGCACCCAATAGAATGTCACAACCGCCCATGTCAATATAAAACATATGATATTTCAGGTGGTAGTCACCAATTTGGAGACGCACATTTTCACAACTTCCTCCACATTTCATGGACCCCCCATTGGAAATCATGATTTGAAAATTATTGACTACTTGGATATAGGAATTAGTTTCTTGGGCAATGCGGTGATGAATAAAATTATGGGTGATTTCACTATCAACAAGAATGATGACCTTCCTATTCTTGATGTAACCAATTAGATTGAGGGTTTGGGGAGCAGAGAATCCAGTGAGAGGATTTAGGGAAATGACTGGTTCGACTTCGGGAGGGTCTGAGGGAGGGGTTATGTCATTGGGTTCAAGTGACATAGACACAAGGGGAGCCTCAACATCCTCTTCCGAAACATCTTCTAATATGGCCATAAAAAGATTTTGTTCCTTACACTTGTGTCCTGGAAAATATTTGTCATCACAATTATAACAAAGGTCTTTGAGTTTGCGTTCAACCATTTTGGCCCTGGTCAATTTATGGATCTTTAGTGGAGTAGAAGGAGGAGTGGGAGTTACTAGTTTAGTGTGAGGAATAAAGGAGGGTTTTTGGTTTTGAGAAGAGACAACTTGTTGTGCTTCCTTTTTCTCTTTTAGTAGTGTCAACCTTATCATTGA
Organism: Picea sitchensis; assembly: GCA_010110895.2. Classification (NCBI taxonomy): domain Eukaryota; kingdom Viridiplantae; phylum Streptophyta; class Pinopsida; order Pinales; family Pinaceae; genus Picea; species Picea sitchensis. Next base: position 57,510 of record SNQJ01S0024257.1, read on the forward strand.
CACTTGTAATTATTTCCCCTCAAGCCTATTTTTTCTCCTCCATTAGAAGCAGAAAGGGCAAGAGCCAAACCACGTAAAGGATGTTACTCTTGGGAAGGATTAAAAAGAGGTGACCTGCCTTGTAAAGGGGTTGGTTGACTTATAAGAAAGTGTCATATTATTTTACCATGGTTGTGCTAAAACCTATGATTGGAATTTTGTACTTGGTTGGGAAGATTATTGGTTTCTCTAACCTGGTCTAAGTGGACTAACAGGTTGGGAGAGTTCCACTCATTGATGACATACAAAGTCTTATCTTGTGTTTGGATACTTGTTTTATTCTTTTTGGGTCCTTGAGACACCATTGTTGAGTGTGAAAATGTACACCATCAACGAGGGACTAGGGTAGCAGTAAGATCCTTGTAGAGGGGTGCCTCTATTGAGTGTGGTTGTGATCAACAAGGATGAGGGTTCTAGTAAGAATAATAAACATCATTACTTGCAAGGCTTTGGGAGTGTTATAGTCCAGGAGCCTCTCCACCACACTAAGTTTATAGCTTGGGAGTTTGATTTATGATATTCCTTTGGGAAAATTTGAATTACTTATAGATAATTTATGTGTTCCCTAAAATTATTTACTTCATTAAACTTGAGCCTTGATCAAGGTACAACACTCATGAAGGTAGTTCCAATGGTTGGGTGGAAAATTGACCATTGGGTGCAATCCACCCCCCTCCCCTTGTTGATTGAAAATTAAAACATGGGATTCTGCAACATGGTTGGTTCATCACTTGGACTCCAAAGAGAAAGGGGTTATAGGTATTTTCTATCATTATTTAATTATGTATTATTAGTTATTATGATTTGTTTTCATAGTTATATATGCTTTATGGAATCATGACATTCCTCTATATGATGTATTATTTTTGGATTTTGTACATATATTTCCATGGTTTTAGATCTAGTTACATTATTGTATATAGTTTTAAAAGGGAAAATCATTTTTTTAGTTAAGATAACACCAAAATGAAATATTATAGAAATATCTACTATGGCCCTATTATCGCATAGTTTGTGTTTAGGTCAGATGGCTGAGAAGTAGAAGGCCAAACTAGCGTAATCGGAACCTATCGCACCCAATGTCACCACAATGGGGAGGTTCTTTCTATTTAGGGAGGTTAGGCCTAGGGGGGACATCAACACCACAATAATACCAAAATGATACCAGAGTAACACCAGAAAGAGCACTTTGATTATTGAGAGCAATGTTCACTTGCCTCTTCGAGGGGGAAACCTCTAGCAGAGCAGATCTCTATTACAATAATATCTAAGACAAAATTTCTCATACCCTTGACTCCTATTTATACTAAATATGTCAATCAAAAGAACCATCTAGAGGAAGATCCTTCTAGAAGCGGAAGCTTCTATTAGGTATTATTACATTGGACTTATTCTTTCTTATTTCTAGGCCTTATTAATATTGACCTTTATTACATGGAAATATATTATTCTACCTACATGAGGAGTTAGGTCCCTAACATGTCCTCCCCCTTAAAAAAACCTTGTCCTCGAGGCTTGAGATGAGGAAATTGTTGCAGAATGGTAGTTGGTTCCCAAGTTTCATCTGCTGGAGTTGTATCTTTCCACTGGAATAACACTTCCTTGATGGTTCGCTGACGCAGATGGCGCTCACACTGGTCCAAAACTGCTTGTGTTTGTAGCCAAATGGAGCCTTCTTCATCCAACTCAGGAAGGTTTGCTTGAGTTTGGAACTTAGTTCCAATCATTGTCTTTAAGAAGGAAACATGAAAAACATGATGGATCTTAGAATAACTGGGAAACGATAACCGATAGGCCACTTATCACACATTCTTGAGAACAGTATAAGGACCATAAAATTTTGGCGCCCATTTCTGACAATGGTCAGCCTTGAGGAAATTGTGCTTGTAAGGTTGCAGTTGAAGAAACACCTGATCCCCTTCTGAAAATTGATGGTCAGAGTGACCTTGATATGCTTGTTTCTTCATGTGATTCTAGGCCATGAACAAATTATCTTTGAGGGTATGATGAATAGCCTCTCGAATTGTAAGCGTTTGGTCAACCACCTAGACCTTCGAGACACCTGGAAAATATGCGAGAATTGAAGGTTGTTATTGTCCATATACCGCTTCAAAAGGAGTCATGCGGGTAGATGTATGGTATGAAGTGGTGTACCACCATTAAGCTAGTGGTAACCATTGAGCCCAATGATTTTCCTTTCCGATGCAAAAGACCTCAAATATGTTTCCAAACACTTGTTGACAATTTCAGTTTGACCATCAGTCTAGGGATGATAAGTTGTGCTGAGATGAAATTGGGTGCCTTGTAGCTTGAACAATTCTTGCCAAAAAAATTTGGTGAAAGTTGGGTCGTGATCATAAACAATAGAATGCGGCATGCCATGAAGCTTGAAGACATGACCCATGAAAAGTTGAGCCACATTGGATGTTGTAAATGGGTGTTGAAGAGCACATAAATGAGAATACTTGGAAAGACGATCAACGACCACCATGATGACTGATTTATTTCCCGATTTAGGTAATCCTACAATAAAATCCATAGATATATCCTGCCAAATAGTAGGGGGAATTGGAAGTGGTTGTAGTGTGCTAGAATATTTGACTATTTTTCCCTTGTTGCATTGACAAACATCACATTCATCCACAAAATTACAAACGTCATGTTTCATACCATCCCAGAAAAAAGAACATTTGACATGGTCATAGGTTTTGGTAACCCTGGAGTGCCCCGTTGTCGGTGTAGCATGAAGCTCAGAAAGTACCGTGGATTTAAGTTTTGACTGTTTACTTAAATACAAATGAACTTTGTATAGAATCTCATCATTGATCCAAGAGTACCATGGGGAAACAAGAGAATTGGACTACAATTGTTGTATCAGATGTGAACTTTTGGGATCATGTAGCCATTCTTGGCGAACAGCTTGGAGCCAATCTGGTACAATGAAGGAGAGAGAAAAAAGGGACCCTTCATATTCATATTTTCTGGAAAGTGCATCAACAACCACATTGACTTTTCCTTTTTTTAAAATTATATGATAATCATATCCAAAGAGATTAGTCACCGATTTGTGTTTCTCTGGGGAGGAAAGGAGTTTTTCCAGAAAATACTTGAGGCTTTGATGATCTGTCTTGATTTGGAAGTGTTTCCACAATAGATAAGGGTGCCAAAGATCCACGACATGCAAAACAGCCAACACTTCCTTTTCATAGATTGATTTTCCCAAATTTCACTCAGACAGTTGTTTGTTGGTAAAGGCCAAAGGCCGACCCTCTTACATAAGGACATCACCAATTCCTTTCCCAGAAGCATCACATTCGAGGACAAAGGTCTTTGTGAAATCAGGAAGGGCCAGGACTAGAGTGGTGCACATGGCCATCTTCAAGGTTTTAAAAGCTGGAGCAACTGCTGGAGTACAAGTGAAATAATTATTTTTAAGGAGTGCAGTGAGAGCTGCCACAATCTTTCCATAATTCTTAACAAACTTGAGATAATAACCTGTTAAACCCAGAAATCCACGCAAGCTTTTGAGAGTCTTTGGGTGAGACCAATATTTCATAGCTTCAATCTTTTTAGGATCCACCCTGACGCCGGTCTTTCCAACAAGATGACCCAAGTACTCGACATCTGAGGCGCCAAAAGCACATATAGATTTTTTGAGGAAAAGTTGGTGCTGAGAGAGTAGATGGAGAACTCGATCCACATGAGGAAGATGGGTTGTCCAGGTTTTACTATAGATGAGTACATGGATGATTTTAGGGGATAAATTTTTCTCATGGGATAATTTTCTATGGTTTTCCCAAAACAAGATTCGCTATTCTAAAAATTATTCGCCCAAATTCTATAGGATAAAATTATGTTACCTTAAAAATTGACAAAATTTTATACAAACTATATAAAATCCTTAGAAATTTGGATATTTTTACAAAAATATCGCCAAACATTTTATAGTTGGCATATGAAGGATTAGTAAGATTCGGCAAGGTTTCTACATTTTAAAATAAATTTCCATCCTTAAAATCATCCTTGGATGAGGATATCATCAAAGAAAACTACGATAAAATGACGGAGAAAAGGAAGAAAGACATGATTCATGAGGCTTTGGAAAGTGGAGGGAGAATTACACATGACAAAGGGCATGAACAAAAACTCATAGTGTCCCCCATGAGTTCTAAATGCAGTCTTAGGAATGTCTTCCTCTTTCATACGGATTTGGTGGTAGCCAAAACGAAGATCAATTTTAGTAAAGAATCGGGTGCCACTCAATTCATCCAAGAGGTCATCAATGACAGGGATGGGAAATTTGTATTTAATGGTGAGTTTGTTGGGGGCGCGAAAGTCAGGACAAATGTGCCAAGAACCTTATTTCTTAAGGACCATGACCACAGGAGAAGAGTAGGGGCTCATACTAGGGAAGATAACACCTGGATTGATGAGTTCATGAACAATTTTCTCAATTTCATTTTTTCGGGAAAATGGGTGACGATAGGGACGGATATTGGGGGGAACGATTCTTGGGACAATGGGAATGGAATGATCATGAACACCAAGGGAAGGAGGGAGTCCCTGGGGAGTGGAAAAAACCACTTGATCTTTAGGGAGGATGGATTGAAGGTCCTGTGACAGAGAGGGTGTCTCGGTTGCTTGTATGGCATGGAGTTGGGAAATAATGCCACAATGACCTTTTTTTAGAAGATTTTCCATGCAATGGGAACTAATGATCTTCGGGGAAACGACAATGATTCCTTGGAACTTATATGGTTGGACCTCCTGGTCGAATTGCATGGTTATTTCCTTAAAATCCATGAGAACGGGACCCAAAGTCCTTAGCCATTCTGCACCCAACACAATGTCACAACCGCCCATGTAGATATAAAACATATGAGATTTTAGGTGGTAGCCACCAATTTAGAGACACACATTTTCACAACTCCCTCCACATTTCATGGACCCACCATTGGAAATCATGATTTGAAAATTATTGACTGCCTGGATATAGCAATTAGTTTCTTGGGCAATGCGGCGATGAATAAAATTATGGGTGCTTTCACTATCAACAAGAATGATGGCCTTCCTATTCTCGATGTAACCAATTAGCTTGAGGGTTTGGGGAGTAGAGAATCCAGTGAGAGGATTTAGGGAAATGACTGGTTCAACTTCGAGAGGGTCTGAGGGAGGGGTTATGTCATTGGGTTTAGGTGACACAGACACAAGGGGAGCCTCAACATCCTCTTCTGAAACATCTTCTAAGATGGCCATAAAAATATTTTGTTCCTTACACTTATGTCCTGGAAAATATTTGTCATCACAATTATAACAAAGGTCTTTGAGTTGGCGTTCAACCATTTTGGCCCTGGTCAATTTATGGATCTTTAGTGGAGTAGAAGGAGGAGTGGGAGTTACTGGTTTAATGCGAGGAATAAAGGAGGGATTTCGGTTTTGAGAAGAGACAACCTGTTGTGCTTCCTTTCTCTCTTTCAGTAGTGTCAACCTTATTATTGACACTTGTAATTATTTCCCCTCAAGCCTATTTTTTCTCCTCCATTAGAAGCAGAAAGGACAAGAGCCAAACCACGTAAAGGATGTTACTCTTGGGGAGGATTAAAAAGAGGTGACCTGCCTTGTAAAGGGGTTGGTTGACTTATAATAAAGTGTCATATTATTTCACCATGGTTGTGCTAGAACCTATGATCGAAATTTTGTACTTGGTTGGGAAGATTATTGGTTTCTCTAACTTGGTCTAAGTGGATTAACAGGTTGGGAGAGTTCCACTCATTGATGAAATACAAAGGCTTATCTTGTGTTTGGATACTTGTTTTATTCTTTTTGGGTCCTCGAGACACCATTGTTGAGTGTGAAAATGTACACCATCAACGAGGGACTAGGGTAGCAGTAAGATCCTTGTAGAGGGGTGCCTCTATTGAGTGTGGTTGTGATCAACAAGGATGAGGGTTCTAGTAAGAATAATAAACACCATTACTTGCAAGGTTTTGGGAGTGTTATAGTCCAGGAGCCTCTCCACCACACTAAGTTTATAGCTTGGGAGTTTGATTTATGATACTCCTTTGGGGAAATTTGAATTACTTATAGATAATTTATGTGTTCCCTAAAATTATTTACTTCATTAAACTTGAGCCTTGATCAAGGTACAACACTCATGAAGGTAGTTCCAATGGTTGGGTGGAAAATTAACCATTGGGTGCAATCTGCCCCCCTCCCCTTGTTGATTAAAAATTAAAACATGGGATTCTGCAACACGGTTGGATCATCACTTGGACTCCAAAGAGTAAGGGGTTATAGGTATTTTCTATCATTATTTAATTATGTATTATTAGTTATTATGATTTGTTTTCATAGTTATATATGCTTTATGGAATCATGACATGCCTCTATATGATGTATTATTTTTGGATTTTGTACATATATTTCCATGGTTTTAGATCTAGTTACATTATTGTATATAGTTTTAAAAGGGAAAATATTTTTTTTTAGTTAAGATAACACCAAAATGAAATATTATAGAAATATCTACTATGTCCCTATTATCGCACAGTTTGTAGTTAGGTCGGATGGCTGAGAAGTAGAAGGTCAAAATGGCGTAACATGAACCTATCCCACCCAATGACACCATGATGGGGAGGTTATTTCTATTTCGGGAGGTTATGCCCAGGGGAGACGTCCCGACAACCTGGAGTTTTGAAGAGGAAAAAGTTTAAAATTCAAAGTAAAGTTCCCCCTTCATAGGTCACCACCAAAACATATAGTCTCGGCTAAACAACCAATAATGAAGTGTAGGCCCAAAGAAGAACACCTGCCCGGAACAAAGCAACAACAAACCAATATATATGCAAGCTATGATTCAATGGGTTAGTACTTCATAAGACTATCTGATATCAATATATAAGAAATTATAACAATAAATATTGACGAAGTCAATATTTGTTAATATAGCGATGAAATAATATCACTTGACCATTAAATATCAAGATGATGTAACAATCAATGTATCCAATCAATCCCTCATTCAACAAATGATTTAAACACCATGCAATTTCCTAATAAATGAAAGTTGTTGTGTCAAGATGAAATAAACAAGGGTGACGTCAACCTTTTTAGGGTTAATAGTTAGTTAGGGTTTCAATTTAGAAAAGGTTTTGAGAATTGTTTGATCATTTTCACTTCAACGCTGGAGGCTCAAGATTAGTGCCTAAGGGTTAATGGAGTCAAAAAGGTGAAGGACGCAAAAGTTGAAGGGGACGAGAATTAAAGGACAAGAGGGAAAGTTTTCAAGGTACTGCTAAAGCAGGGCCTCAAAGACAGAACCCTAGGGGAGAGAGGCTCACTCCGGTGTTTCTAAAGCAAGGCCTCGTGCTCTCTCCTCCTCCCCGGCAAACAACTAGCTCAATGAAAAGAAAAATCAAGACAAGAGAGTTTAAAGAGGGAGAGTGTTGCTATGGAAAGGCTCTTTCATCAAACCCTAAAATAAAACGGCCCTAGGTGTAGATAACCTAGGCCTAGGACGTCCTCTTCCTCTTGAA
>SNQJ01S0024257.1:73050-84334 GCA_010110895.2 Picea sitchensis
GACCTGTGGGCCTCGAGACATGATCTCCTAGTTATCCCTAGAAATCGGGGATAACAGGCCCATAAAACCCAAAACACTTATAGATTTCCCAATCACTTATGTTTGGCCATGTTTATTTAAAATAATGCACCACCCATCATGAATTTAGAATGTAGCTAACTTGGTTGTAACTCTCTATAATGCAACATAAGTTGTAAGTCGCTAACTCACCACTCACCACAAGTTGAAGGTGAATTGAAAACATTGTGTGCTCGTGGTGCTTCATTTCTACTTCGTTTCAAATCAATGTAGATAAATCTCAAATATCTTTTAATCTAGTTATTACAAATTTTTAAATCCTTAAAAATCCCATTTACATTTTGAACCTCCCATATTAAGGTTTGGCAACATCTTAAACAAAGAGTACAAATAATATTCCAAGTGACTATGTAATCCAAAGTCTCCCATACCTCAATTTATATTTACACCAAAGTACTAGTCGCCACACATTAATTACTCACAAATTAATTACTCACATTGGTGGGTTCCTTCGATAATGTCCTATCAAGAACTTACTAAAGTATCATTACCATTCCTATGGTTAAAGCTAAAGAAGAGATTCCATGGAGTGGCTTGGAACATTTAGTGCCTCCAAAGAGAAAATGACAAATTTGTTTTTTTAAAGCAGCCTAGGAAATAACATCATAATAATTCCACATCATCGACACTTCAATCACGTAAATTAGCGAAACGATTTATGCATTAATAATCAATTACAACACAAAGCCAACATCTCAACATCACCCCGAACCACAACACGCATAACGATGTATTAACACCATAATGAACAACAACCCAACATCAATGCGTTCTACAAAATGTCGACGCATAACAATACGAATCAAAAAACGCTCAATCCATCCATCCTAAACATCTATTAAACATGGCGTACGAGTAATCATTCGGATACCTCGTCATATACCAACATTAATTTCAAGATGCAAAAATTCAATTAACCGATCGCACATCACAAAAATTCCAAGGCGTAAGAGAATTTTAATAACTAAATTCATCACATAATTACATAAGGTAAGGCTCAACGAAATCATCCTTATTTATTTTCAAGTTCCTAGGGCAACATCTTCTTTACTCCCAGGTGCACAGTAAATCAATTAGTGAACTCAATCGTGAATCGACGTTATCACAAGGCACGCGCGTGGTCCAAACGCTGAGCTAACCATAAAGCAACATCATTACCATGAGTGCAATTTAATCTAAACACCTAGGAAACACACATCAACATTCATCAAAGGCGCAAATCGCGGACAATTCAATGCACTCAGACGCGTCGTAGAGGACTGGAAACGCAGAGAAGAAGCTGCAGAATGCATAGAACATGCTACACAGTTAATACGCTGAATTAAAACTCGTGATGGGAGAACTCGTTTTTATCTCTGGCCTAACTTCTGAATGAAAAACGCTGAGGGTAAACTCGTTTTTGTCTCAGGCATGAGTTGTTAGGTGAAAACGTTGAGGTAAACTCGTTTTTTGTCTCAGGCATAAGTTGTTGGGTGAAAACGCCGAGGTAAACTCGTTTTTGTCTCAGGCATAAGTTGTTGGGTGAAAACGCTGAGGTAAACTCGTTTTTTTGTCTCAGGCATAAGTTGTTGGGTGAAAACGCTGAAGTAAACTCGTTTTTTGTCTCAGGGATAAGTTGATGGGTGAAAATGCCGAGGTAAACTCGTTTTTTTTTGTCTCGGGCATAAGTTGTTGGGTGAAAACGGTGAGGTAAACTCGTTTTTTGTCTCAGGCATAAGTTGCTGGGTGAAAAAGTTGAGGTAAACTCGTTTTTTTGTCTCAGGCATAGTTTTCTGAGTGGAAACGCTGAAGGAACTCGTTTTGGAAGGAAAACTAGAGCTCAAGATTAATTCAAAGCTCAAATCACACCAGTGACAAATAAATTCTAAGGTAGTTAAGGATGTCAAGTTCGTAAGCAAGGGGTGTGATGGCTCTTCTTCCTTAAGGGTTTAATGAAGGGCGTCATCAACAAGAGGGAGGTGGCTTCGATTTAGAAGGGAAACAACTCAATCCGACCGGTTCCACATACTTTCTCCAGGATCTCTTGTCTTTTACACCTATTCTAAACTGAAGACAGCATACATGAGGGAGGTATCCATGCAAACAATTTATAACTCAATATTTCAGTCCAGAAAAGAAATAAATTCACTAGAAGTAAACAAAACTTAATATAATAGTAATGCTACCGTCTCAAGGTTCCATGACATTTGACGATCAATCTTATTAAGAGCTGAACCTTATTAACAAGTACAAGAAAAACTGAGCGACTTCAGAATGCATATATATAATCGACTTATCACAATTAAATCCATTGCAGAATAGAAGCTACCACAAAATACATACAATCAACCTATTATAATTAACTCCATTTAAAAAATAAAGCGACATCAATTTACGTATATCATCCTTATTACGATTAGGTCCATTGCGAAATAAAGCGACATCAATTACATAATAATCCTTATTACAACTAGATCCATTGCGAAAACAAGGAGACATCAGGATTGTGAAAATTAAACCATATAGATGTTATCAACCTAGTACCATTAACTTATCGAAATTATATCAGAATTGTGAAAATTAAACCATATAGATGTTATCAACCTAGTACCATTAACTTATCGAAATTATCGTTATCGACAAAATTGAGCTTGGAGACGTTCTTCGACAATTGGCGATCCTTCTCACTCTCGCTTGCTAACTGCTGAGACATCACCGGTGCCTCCCAACCAACGTTAGGGGTACTCTTCTTCCCCCCGAGCCCTCCGAGCCACAAATAGGCTACACACACCAAAAAGAAGAGAAAAATCTAGCTCCCAGCTCGCCTCACTCTCTTTTCGAGCTGGGCATCCCAATTCCCACAAGAAAAATTCCGATAGCATAACCTTATGCATACCGGTCATCCTCCCTTCCCCTCCTCTTCCATTTCTTTTATAGAGTTCTCTTAGTGACTAGTTGCCAAGATGCACATTAAAATTATTTTTATTAGGAATATTCTCCTACGTACACTTGTCACCCGATCCCTTAATTGCACTAGAAAATCGTTTAATTAATTAAATTGATTTTTCAATTTCCCTCACCCACCTAAAAACGTTCCTAAAAACGCTCTTTGATGTCCCTTTATTCCCTCACATTCCCTTAATGACTATCGTCTTTCTTAAAGCTTAGTTGAATTCGAAATTGGAAAGTTCTTTAGACTAGATTCCCTTCTATGTTCCACATTCCTTTTGTATTTAAGTTTTCCCTTTTTGGTCTAAGTTCTAATTAGCAAGTTTTGTACTTAGCCAACAATTAATCTTTTAATAATTTAATCCTCCATTAATTTTTAAATTTAATTTTCACCCCCATTTTCTTCATCCCCCTTTTATTACTTGCTTAATTAAATTTTAGCTCTTATGTCCTACTTAGACCTAGGATTTAAATTCAAGTAGGCTCAACAAAATTGTTTCTAAGGGAAATTTTATAATTTTTCAACTTTACTCACGCATCAATTATTTTAAGGCTGACCAAGTTAAAATGAGATGTTGTTTTCTAGGTACCTAGGTTCATTGACTCACCAGTGTTAAAACCATGACGTTCCCTTCAAGACACACTACGTGCTTCAAGGGTGCCACTTGACTTCATTCAATTTCATCTATGTGGTGTGCCCTTCAAGACGCACTACGTGCTTCAAGGGTGCCACTTGACTTCATTCAATTTCATCTATGTGGCGTGCCCTTCAAGACGCACTATGTGCTCCAAGAGTGACACTTGCCTTTTGACTAATTTTGGTAGACGTCTGCCCTTGGAGTCAATACTCCGTGGGGCGACCTTGTGGGAGACTAAGGGCCTCTAAGGAATAAGGACCCTGCCTTATTGCACGCCCCTTAGAATATTCATGAGTGACTATCACAGTCTGCCCTCGAGACATCGTGGATCTCTCGAGCCAGGTAATTGTTAACCTTCAGTTCGAGTCACGATGAGAGTGCTAGTAGGTTGTGTCAGGGTTGCTGCCACACCTCTCCCTCAATATATCTGGTTGTTGTGCCTGGCCCCTTTACTCCAAATGTGAGTCTGGTTAGCAAGCTATCATCAACCTGCATTCATCAAAAAACATGTCAGCGATCCATAAACAACATCATAATATATCAGTCATATGTCACATATGCAATAACAAAAATACACAAACCATAAATAGTCCACTCCCTGAATCAATCCAGACTCCAAGGAGATCCATCGATGACATCGACATCCTCAATCCGTCAAGAGTCCTGCACACTCAGGAGAAACCAGTCAATAGCACCTGCCTATACATAATAACATAACATAACATCATGAATCACAATCTCATCATCAGAATCCATAAGTGAAGTAGTCACTCATATAATGAACCGGATCACTTGCATGCAAGTGTCCTCAAAGAAAAAACACATCAGAAGTGTGCGCAAGAGCGTGATGTTACAGTAACACATGGATCATTCAAGTTGTTGAATCATAAAACCTTGGAATGTCATTGTGCCTTATGACATAATTCATTAGAGAGGCCTCATTTTCCAATAATTGATCCATAATATACTAGTTATTGTGAATATGGAGTGCTCTTGTAATGTATCGAATTTGGAATGTATGAAACACTCAAGATGCTTGTAAAATGGTATGGTGATAAATGAGAGAGAAATTCTTTCAATAATCATCAATTTTCACGGAAAATGGAAATCCCCCATGACATTCTTAGTTCTTATCCATTCTCTTTATTAAGAGGTTCTTATCCATTCTCTTTCTTAAGAGGGGAATTAAGATAGTCAAGTACTTAAAATACGATCAATAAAGAGTTGGATGTTATGGGATGAACAAAAAACTAAATTCATGTGGGTAACATGATGGGGATCATTTTTGAAAGGATTTGTAAGGTACTAGATCTATTATAATAACTGAAAAACAAAAATATTGCAGAGAATAACAATGAAACAACACAATAGATGAAACCACAACACCAAAATAATACCTTTATTGATAGGAAACAATGTTCACTTGCATATTTGAGGGGGAAACTTCCAGTAGAGAAGCACTCTATTACAATAATTCTCAATAAAAACTATCCAATACCTCCTACTCTTATTTATAGTAATTCTATCTTCTAAAGAAACTTCTAGAGGAAGATATTTCTAGAAGCAAAAGCTTCTATTAAGTTTTCTTACATTGACTTATTATCCTTTATTTAATAGGAATTATTAACTAATGTCGGCCTTATACATAGAAAACATAACATACTAACTAATGATCCACAAAGTGGGGTTAGGATCGAATCCTAACATGCCCCCCCCCTTCAAAAGCGGTCTTGTCCTCAAGGATGAAGATGCATAAATTGTTGGGGTATGGTTGATGGTTCCCAAGTTGTATCCTCTGGAGATTTGTCCTTCCACTTGATCAACACTTCCTTGATAGTTTTGTGACGCCACCAATGTTCCCATGCATTGAGTACTACTTCTGGTTGGAGCCAAAGGGAGCCTTTTTTATCTAATTCAGGAAGGATGGTTTGGACCTTGCAATTCTATCCCTTGCAATTATGTCCCACCACTTTCTTCAAACATGAAACATGGAACACTGGATGGATTTTGGAAGTAGTTGTGTTGACACCTAAAAAAAAGTGCAACCTAAAATTTCCTACCTGCAAATAAGTTGCAATGGATTACTACATATATATATCTTAAATAATAATGTATAGGTGGGACCCCTTGATAAAGGCAATGCTAGAAAATACTCTGCTTGTTTGCACTCTTAATTATCTTGCAAAAAGATATGCATAGTTTCAAAGAGTAAAAGTGGAAATCCTAATCTAGTTTCACGTGCAATTAATGGATGGATTGGGTGCTAGCAATTTCTTTTAAAAGGGATGAAATGTTTATTTTATTAAACATATTTACTACACTTAGATTTTGATATATTGTTTCAAATATAAGGCACATGCAACTCATGGTATACATGAGCAAATGATTATTATGAATGTAATACCCCACTAGCAAATAATGTGGGACATGTTATTTTCGGTACTAAGTGTTAAACAAACATATTATTGTTATGGAATTTATATGAGAGGTTGATTCGACCTTGAGTTTGGAAATGGTATATGGATATTGATATATGATGGTCAATGTTATATGTTTGGAACAATGTTTGTGGGAGTTGGAAGTCATCTATTGTTGGTTGTGGTTGATGGCATTAAATGTGAAGATAGGGGAAGCGACATGCATTTACTACACATCGTTCTTACCCTATCTCGAAGCTACCACCTTCACTTTGCCTCACATTCGTTTGATTACTTTGGTTAGCAATGCCTCATTTGTGCTCGGTCGTTGGCGGAAAAACAATTGTGCTCTTTAGCTTTGTGGCACTCTTCTCACAGGTATGTTGACTCTTATATATCCATTCATTAATGGTTAGCTCTTCTCTGGATAAAATTACTTTGTTGGATCTTAGAGTTTGTATGCATATGGTGTTTGTTTTCCAAAGTTTGTAAAGGATTTGTTGTGGGAATTTTGGCTGTGTAATTCACAGTTTGATTTGGGTTTCTTCCTGTTGGTTTTTAAATGTTTCAAACTGATAGTATTGTTTGGCATTTTATTTGATGTATAGGGTAGTATGTGTCTGGACAAAATGTGGTATTACTATGATATGGTTGTTGGAAAATAACTATGGGTGAATGTGTTCAGTTTTGCTCATTTAGTATGATTAATTTTGAGGGTTTTCTCTCTAAAAAGAAATATATATTCGGGTCTTGTGACTATTGCATAGCACCCTCACCTTGGAGGGTGTGCATTCTTATTATTACCATGGTTTGGATGTTATGGGAAGCCTGTGTGTTTCGTCTTGCTGTCACCTTGAAATTTTGTAATGAATATGTGATGGGAATGGATTGTTTTTTATTTGTGTATAGTCAAAACCTTATTCCCACTATGTCTACTCAGACCATGTTTCCCCATCCGATATGAATGGGGAAGTAATAAGTTAAACCATATTCTAATTTTTGTTTAGTGGCATCTTGGCCCAACATCGAGAAGGATTCATCATGCCCACAAGATCATGACTTGTTTTGTTATCCATTCACAAGGGATTTTTTCCGATTTTGAAGTTATTGTGGATTTGATGAAACAGTGACTAGCAGGTTTGCATTGGGGTTTCAAACCTATTTGTTTTCGCAACAATTATTTTGGGGTTATGGTGAAATTTTTATGATGGATAGTTGAATGGTCTTATGATTCTTTTTCGAGCTTTTAAGGTTGACTTTATGCATTCTGTTTACGATTATGATTGATTCAAATTGGCCTTGTAAAGAGTCTCATCCAGAGTGCTTTTACCAGTTTAAAATGATATCTATATTTTAAATAAAAAAAGGGAAAATGAAACTTAAAGTTTGATAGTCCTAAAATTTTTCGTTGATTTTTATATTGAACAATTTAAAAGGATTGCTTCCATGTCGTGAATTTTGAGTGTTTAAGTTTAAAAATAATGTTTTGATACAAACAAAATTTGTTGGCTTTAATTTCGTCATGTTAGTTCGGAAATAGTTGGCACAATAAATGACGAATATCCAAATGTTTTTGGGCAAATGATGTTCATGATGATTTTTAATATTAATGAATGTTATTTCATGTAACATAAGAATAATCGTCTCAATGCCATCCATTGTCTCATTTTGTGCTCATTGTATTCCCATCACCTTCCTAATAGCATTTAATTCATCCCCTGTTCTATTATCTTGAATTTCATTTTTAAGAAGGAAGGATTAAAAAGGATTGAATGATGATTTGAGTTGGAAATTTTGATATGGAGACATCTTTGTTAGAGGAAAAGTGCCCTGCATTTTGCTTGAACAATATTCATTTGTTGATTCCCGTCCATACTACCATTTTCCAATCATTACAAAGCCTCGCGTCTTCCCAATGACCCTATCATTCCCTGTTCATTTTCTATTGATTATTGAATTCGATATGTGGTGAGTTCTATCAATGGATGGATTGCATATGCTTTTGTTGTGAATGATAGAACCAACATTTTAATTTTATTTAGGTGGAGTATTAGTGAGGACTGTTAAAAGTTTTCATATTCTGATTGGAATATTGCTTCAAGATGATTTTTTTTAGCAGAGGCAACAATGGTAGAGGTGAAAACAAAGGTAGAGGGAATAATTGGCAAAGAGGCCATATAAGGCCCCGATTTTAAATACATTTTGATGCTAATCCACAAGAACTAAATCATATTTTCCAAGATAGGTTTTTTAATCTAGTTGGCCAAGTAATTTTTCAACCTAGGCCTGAGAGGCCTCCTTTCCAGCCGCACCAAAATTTCTTTGGTATATGTGTTCCCCCTCATGTTTCTATGTAGCCAAAACCAACTGCCAATAATGGCTGGCAAGAGATCATCCACCAACCTGTTGCACATCATAATGGGTGACCTACATTATTGTTTTCATTGCCTCCTCCTCCACCGCCATTTAATCCAAATGCACAAGATGATCACATTGTTTCAGCAACCCATTATTCACATGAAAGAAAAAGGCTTAAAACCACTATGCCTGAACTAAAGATTGACAAAGAGAAAGAAGTGGCCAATTCCCCTAACTCTTCTGAAAATTCATCTGAATCAGTGTCCTCCCATCTCCACGTCAAGGATAATTGTTTCCATGTCATCAACAAAATCCATACTCAAGGTTCCAATCAACCCAAAGTTGCTACAATAGTAGGAAGATCAAAAGAAAGTAGTAGTGAAAAGAGGCAAACCACCTCTCATAGAAAATATGGTTTTTAATGCTACTAATTCTATTTTCTTTTGAGGATAGTCTTTTTATTTGATATGACATAATTTTGGACAACAAATACATATTTAGACCGAGTTTTGGACAACATGGATGTAATGCTATTTTTGGATATAGTCATGTTTTATTTTTTGATATTAAAATATTTAACTATTAATACAATGAGGGGAGTTACAAGGAGGATGTTTGAATTAAATTTTTTGGGTATTATACTTCATGTTTTGTTGATTATTAAATAATTGAAAATGGGAGTGACAACGGGTCCCATCTATTTAGTTATTATTTAAATAGACTCTTATTTACATATTATTATTTATTTGTCTCAACTAATTAGTTAAGCTAATTAATCTTAACAAAAGAAAGATAGTTGAACTACCATAACTTATTGAGAAAGAATAAAAGATTTGAATTAAATTTTTGGGGTATTATACTTCATGTTTTATGGATTATTAAAGAAATGAAAATGGGAGTGACAACGGGTCCCATCTATTTAGTTATTATTTAAATAGACTCTTATTTACATATTATTATTTATTTGTCTCAACTAATTAGTTAAGCTAATTAATCTTAACAAAAGAAAGGTAGTTGAATTACCATAACTTATTGAGAAAGAATAAAAGATCAATCAATTGAAGAGACAAAGGAGGAGGAGAACATGAGGAGAACTTATGATATAAGGTTTTCTCTATACTTTTGAGATACTTCTTTTTCTTCATTCATTCTGAGTTTACTAGAAAGCTAAACCATCTTGATGACAACGAGGTCTTATTGAAGGCAATATGATTCAAAAATAAATCATATATTTCAACAACTTGTTTATAAAGGTTATGATCTATCTTGGCAGTCTATGTGTTATTGTTTATTTATGGGTTAAATTTCATGGATGATAAATGATATTTTGTAGACTCAAGTGACATCACTTTTATGGAAAAACGATCTAGATCTTTAGATTCAGTTTCTTTTGTTGTCAGAATATTTTTGTATGGTGTCCATCAGAGACTTCCAAATCTGACGTTGGTCCCACCCTCGCAGGGGTTTGTAAAGAGAATTTTTCTTTGTATCTCATAATGAAATTAATATAAAAATCAGTTCTATGATTTCAGTTTCACATGCATATCTTAATGATATTGTTAAGATTTTACTTTTATTCTCATCTGTTTTCTTGTACACACTTATGTATATCTTTTCTTTCTTTATTTTACATAGTTACATATAACATTTAAAATTAGCCTTAGTCCCTAGTACATATTATTTGTGAATTAAGAGATTGTTTTGGATTAAAGGCTATAAAATCCGGGTGACATTCCCAACTATCTTGCCTTAGCCTGGAAATGTCTCAAAATTCTTGAGTAAGGTTCTTCGTACCTTTTCCTCAACAAGATGGAAGGGCCAATTTGTAGGCCACTGAACCAATATGTTTGATGATTTGATAGGGGCCATAAAATTTGGGTTCCAACTTGTGAGATGTTTGTTTGTAAGGTTGGAGTCTAAGAAACACCCAATCACCTTCCTGAAAAANACAAGATGGAAGGGCCAATTTGTAGGCCACTGAACCAATATGTTTGATGATTTGATAGGGGCCATAAAATTTGGGTTCCAACTTGTGAGATGTTTGTTTGTAAGGTTGGAGTCTAAGAAACACCCAATCACCTTCCTGAAAAACTCTTTCTAAACGATGTTGTTTTTCCTGTTGCTTCATGCGATTTTGAGCCATGTGGAGGTTATCCTTCAAAGACACAAGGGTGTTTGTTCGACCTTGCAACATTGCATCAATAGATTGGACCTTTGATGTGCCTAGAATATAGGTAGTGACTGTAGGTGGTCATTGGACATAGACCACTTCATATGGGGTCATTTTAGTGGTTGTATGATATGAAGTATTGTACCACCATTATTCCAAGGGAAGCCATTGCATCCACTACTGTTCTTTGTCATAATAAGAACATCACAAGTAGATTTCCAAACATTTTTTGACCACTTTTGTTTGGAGGGCATACTAGGCATGATAAATAATGCTCATGTTCAGTTGGGTGCCCTGCAATTTAAAAACATCTTGCCAAAATGTGTTGGTGAAAGTCAAGTCACAATCAGACACAATAGAGGTGGGCATGTTTGTTGGTTGTGGAGCCTGATTATCTTCCTGATTTATAGGTCTTTTACTTTCAGCCGTGTTTATACCCCATGAAGTATTGACACCCCAAAAGTATGTACACTCTTCCACGCGGGGGAGTACAGAGGGGGAGTACCCCCTCTACGGGGTCCGGGGGGCCTATCCCCCCGGCTGGAGGGTCTGGGGGCAAGCGGGGGTTCGGGGGCGAAGCTCCCAAAGAAAAAATTGCCTTGTAAAAGTATATTGTAATTTCATTGTAAATCTGGACCGTTCATTATAAGGTCGTAGATCTAACGATAGAGATTATGTTAGGGTTTTTTCCCTAG
>SNQJ01S0024257.1:96898-111505 GCA_010110895.2 Picea sitchensis
AATTGATGAGGGATTTTGGTTGAGGTACAAGTTGGGTACATGGTTGAGACAAGTAGTTGATGAGTTGGCACATACATGAGGTGTATAGTTGATGATGTTGGTACATATTAATGAGTCACAGTTGATGA
Organism: Picea sitchensis; assembly: GCA_010110895.2. Lineage (NCBI taxonomy): Eukaryota > Viridiplantae > Streptophyta > Pinopsida > Pinales > Pinaceae > Picea > Picea sitchensis. The sequence goes on from SNQJ01S0024257.1 coordinate 97,027, forward strand.
GTACTTGACACATGATTGGTACATAATTGGTACATGGTTGGTTGAACTTGTTTATGGTACAGGTTGATTACAGATTGTTTGGTACAGGTTGGTGCATGGTTGATGCACTTGTTTATGGTACAGGTTGATTACAGGTTGAGGTACAGGTTGATACATGGTTTAGGTTTATTGGTACATGTTTACAACGGTATATCTCACAGTGATAGTGTGACAGTGGTTCCATCATTCTACTTCTACTTCAAGGAGGTTGGACGAGGCAAGGATAGGTGGTTGTAGCAAGCTTCCAGTTGTAGCAGGAGAACATAGGGGGTTGTAGCCTCCTTCTGGTTGTAGCCAAAGAATTGGGGAGTTGGAGCTTCCCTCAGGTTGTAGCCTGAGAAACTAGGGGGTTGGAGCCTCCTTCCAGTTGCAGCTGGAAAACAAAGGAAGTTGGTGCTTCCAATGAATGTGATTCTTCAAGACATATAAGATAAAACATTCTGTGGTTTTCTTCCGATTTTGGTTTCCACGTAAAACACTAGTGTACTGTGTATGTGTGTGATTGTGCATTTCATGTTTCTCATTATTGGATAATAATTCTACATTGATATAACACTTGGATTATTTGGAGAAAAATGATTATAATTACGCTATTACTGATTCACCTCCCCTCTCAGTAATCCAACAAATAGAAGATGAGTACAACTCATTTAAGATCCACAACTTGAGTGCTGAAGATGGTGTCAGAACCAGACGATCCTTATACCTGAGAATATTGTCTTGTCAAGTGTATCCAGGGGGAGGATTAGGGTCCTCCTGAAATTGATGAATTAGCATGGACATAATCGGATGTGTTATCCACTCTTATCGGACTTCCTCAATCTAATATGGAACAGGAAAGGATAAGGCAAAGAGGGATCCATCCTCCTCATGTTGTATTGACAATGCATCCACCACGATATTTTCTTTTCCCTTTTTATATATTATGTCATAATCATAACCCATCATTTTGATCAGCCACTTGTTTTGTTCACGGGAGGGAAAACGTTTCTCTAAAAAATACTTCAGACTATGGTGATATGTTTTGATATGAAAACAATGTCCCAAAATATATGGATGTCATGTGTGCACCGCCTAGAGAATGACCGTCATTTCTTTTTCATATGTAGATATACCCAAATTACAGCCACTCAACGCCTCGCTAGTAAAGTCTAGAGGTTGACCATCTTGTGTGAGCACTGTGCCAATGCTTGTGCCAAAAGCATTTGATTCTACCACAAAATGTTTGCTGAAGTCGGGAGTTGCTAAGACTGGAGTAGTGCACATGGCTCGCTTTAAATATGTGAAGGCTTGCTTGGCGACTTGTGTCTAATGAAATGCATTCTTCTTAAGAAGGCCGATCAAGGGCTTAGCATTTTTTCCATAATGGTGGAAAAATTTTCTGTAATATCCTATGAGACTGAGGAAACCCCAAGGTGCTTTAAGGTCATGGGTCGCGACCATTCCTTCATAGCTTGTATCTTTTTGGGGTCCACTCTTACCCCTTCTCGACCCACAATGTGTCCCAAGTATTCCACTTCGATGGCCCCGAAGGAACATTTGGTCCTTTTGACAAACAATTGGTTGTCCTGTAGAAAATGAAGGAATTTGTCCACATGGAGAAGGTGGGTATCCCAAGTGCAGCTATAAATGAGTATGTCATCAAAGAAAACCAAGACAAACTTCTGAAGGTAAGGTTTGAATATTTTATTCATGATACTTTGGAAGGTGGATGGAGCATTTCAAAGGCCAAAAGGAATGACCAAGAATTCATAAGGACCTTCATGAGTTATAAAGGTTGTCTTCGGAATATCTGCCTCCTTCATCCGTATCTGGTGATAGCTAGAGTGAACTTCTAATTTTGTGAAGAAATAGGCACCCTGGAGTTCATCCAATAGATCATCAATGATAGGAATGGGAAACTTATCCTTGACGATTAGTTGATTTAGGGCACGAAAATAAAGACACATGCTCCAAACACCTTCTTTCTTTAAAACAATCACTACTGGGGAAGAATATGGGCTGGTACTGGGTCGAATTACCCCTTTCTCCAGTAATTCATGTACTATCTTTTCTATATCATTTTTTTGAGAAAATGGATACCTATAGGGACGTACATTGGGGGGTTGAATTCTTGGAAGGAGAGGGATGCTATGATCATGCTCACCCCTAGAGGGAGGTAAGTTTGTTGGAACCTCAAAGACCCTGGGGTACTTGTCCAAGATTAGTTGCAGGATGGGAGAAACTTCAGGAGAGGCCTGATCGGTGACTTGGATGGCATGAAATTGAGAAATCACACCATAGTGAAATTTCTTCAACAATTTTCCATCCTGTGAGAGTTTATGATTTCAAGGGAGCCATATTGGAGGCCTCAGAGGGTATAGGTGTGAGCCTCTTAGGTGAATCTCGTATATAAATGTTGATAATCCATTGTAATTGATCCTAGAGTGAGAAGCCATTCGACACCCAATATAATATCACAACCACCCATGGAAATAGAGAACATGTGGGGTTTCAGATGATAATCACCCATTTGGAGTTTGACATTCTCACAGTGGCCCCCACACTTCATCATACCACCATTTGCGATGAGGATTTGAAAATTAGAAATTGGGAAGACAAAGCAATGGAGCTCCTCAGCGAGCCTGCAGTGAGTAAAATTATGGGTGCTACCACTATCAATCAATACCATGATTGAACTATGTTTGATGTATCCCTTGATCTTTAATTTATATGGGGCCAAATATGGAAGAGGGCATGAAGAGATATAATGGGTTCCCTTGGTTCCATAGGGGTTGCAACTGAATCGTTGAGGTGGACACTTAGTTGTGCATCCTTTTAGTTAGGAGCCTCATATGATGGTATGTATGGATGGGAAGTGGAAGTTGATGCATCAATTTAGAAGAAATTTTTTTCCTGACATTTATGTTACTTTTCATCACAATAATAGCAAAGTCCCTGCTTGCAACATTCTTCCATTTATGTTGGAGATACATTTTGGACCTTCAAGGTTTGTGTCGGACCTGGGTTAGTCCCTGAGAGAGGATGGGTGGTGAATGCATCCCTCATGGATAGGTCTTGAAGAATGGTCTCTTATTCTAGTGCTAATTGTCATGCCTGCAACCAGGTAGTAGGGTGGTGCATGCTCACATGAGCCTTGATAACTTCCTTTAAGCCATTAAAAAACCATTCAATAAAAATATCATCAAATAAGCCCTCAGTTCGAATAGCCAACTTTTCAAATGTCGTGATGAAGTATGATACGAGGCCAGTTTGGTGCAACTTAGTGAGCCTTCCCCAAAAATGTGATTCTCGATCAAAACGTGCACAAATTGCTTTAGTGAACATGTTCCAAGTGGGTAGTCCTAGATAATATTTCTTATTCCACTGCCACCACAAAGAACCCCAAGGAGAGTAGAAATAATGAGTATGCTCATAATGGGAAGAGTGATGGTCCTCTGGAGTGGGCTCAACATTCTTACCCTTGAGAAGTTGTATCATCTCCTTTTAGTTATTTTCAAGGGCAACTTAGAGGTTTGTGTGGAAGGATTCAACTTTTTTTTCTAGGTTGGACACCTTAGTCTCCAATTATTCTTAGTTCTAAAAGCAGGTAGTAGGCATGGTGGAGGCTTAGGGATAATATGAGGTGTCGGGATGGATAGCGGGGTAGGACCACAGAAAAGAAGGGGTTATGGATGAAGGGTATCACGATGATCAGGGCGATGAGGGGAATCCAATGGGGTAAGTAAAACATAAGGTGGCCAGAAGAGGGTCGGGTCCACAGGAAAAAAATTGGCTAAAAAATGATAGGTATGATGGTGATGAGGGCAAAGAGAGGAATCCAATGGGATAGGGCTCAAATAATGGTGTTGACAGGATCTAGGATTTTTTTTTAACTCATGCGGAGTTATACTCTGATTTGAAGAATACTGCAGTGTTGAAAGGACCAAATTATGAACACAAACAAATGTGTAGTAATTTCACAACCCGAATGCATGAGGTAAAATTGCACGGAAATAGATCTTGTCTATTTTGTTTCTATTTCCGTCCCAAGGTTTAGGGTATTCAAGGTTTCTACAAACAATGGTTTTCTCTATGCTATATCTCTCTAGTATGCATTCAGAGTCCAACAGTATTACTTGAACCAATATCTCAGGGAACTAACTAAGGAGGCTAGACCGTGCCCTTAGTTGTACTACATGACTACCTAGGTACTAGAGAGTATCTTCCCAAGTGATTTTCTCAGTGGCACTATAGCCAGCAAGTGGCCGATCGATTTATCTATGGAGGGCTTAGGCATATCTATGTTGATCCTTATACAGGTGTTGTCTAATGCACTACCACTCGAAGGGGTATCAACATGGGTTACAAGGGTGACCAACAATGTGTGCTTAAGTACCACTTGTAGTTCATGTGTGTATGCTTCCCCAACCATGGATTTATGTGTTGAATGACAGATCTTTGTAGCTTTAAGACGCTGGAATATGTCTCTACCCTGGAAAATATAACCCACAATTTTCTACCAAGGAAATTTCTCTGATACCACTTGTAGGGTACCTGATCTATTATAATAACTGGAAACAAAAATATTGTAGAGAACAATAGTGGAACAACACAATAGATGAAACGACAACATCAAAATAATACCTTTATTGATAGGAAACGTTGTTCACTTGCCTCTTCGAGGGGGAAACCTCAAGCAGAGCAATGCTCTATTACAATAATTCTCAAGACAAACTATCCAATACCTCCTACTCTTATTTATAATAATTCTATCTTCTAAAGAAACTTCTAGAGGAAGATCTTCTAGAAGTGGAAGCTTCTATTAGGTATTATTACATTGACACATCCTCCTTTATTTAATAGGCCTTATTAACTAATGCCAACCTTTATTACATAGAAAACATATCATACTAACTAATGATCCACGAAGAGGGGTTAGGATCATATCCTAACATGATTAAAGAATCATTCATTGATCTTATTTTTTTCAATCTTAATAAAAGACCTAAGTAGTTAGTTTATAAAAGGATTGGTAGTAAAACACTAAATAATTTAATAAATAGACAAATTCAGTATTTGGGTAGAAATTCTTCTTCAAATTCAGTAGTAATTTTGTAAGAAGTTATAGCTCCACCCAATTGATAGAACTTTGACAATGAAACTTTTCCATGGATTTTGATCCATTTTAAGAAGATCTAGATGATTGAAAACTTGAATAAATGAATATCACAAGGAAAAACTTCACCTTGCCTAAAAAGATGGACTTACCAAATGCTGAGTGTTTCCACTTATTAACTCACCTTGTCAAAAAAATAATAAAATTATGAATTCATAAGATAATTGATGAGTATCAATGAATGAGAGCCACTCCACAAATTAATTCCAAACTTATAAAATCCTTCAAAGTATTTGACTTGGTGCTATAAACCCAAGGTTACAATGAAAACCCTATCAAACCAATTTAATATTGTTGTGCCTATTCTTTAGTTTATGATGTCTTGCCCTTACATCATCATGTATCCCATTTAGGTCTCCCTACCCTCTGATGCACGAGCATCTCTCCAAGCCAGCCATGCACCAGCCAGCCAGCCCACTCAGCGCATTCAAGGAAGAGAGGCGCCAACCCTCTCATATTTTGAATTTGAATTAAGGGCATTTAATGTTTGTAAGGTTGTTAGAGCCAAAAAGGTCATGCTTATACGCAGGCTTTAGATGTAGATAGCCTTTAATGGTTGTAAGGCTGAGATCTAGATCCAATCTGGACTAGACAACCATTTAATTGTAAATTCAATGTAATTGAATAGAGTAGGTAGCTTGGAGGGAAGAGCTCAAAGAGCCCCTCATGTAAAAAGATAATTTTGTATCGGTAGAGTTAGTCAATTAGGAAAAAAAGAAGAAGAAAGGAGAGCCGAGACTCTGTTGCAGTCCGAGGTCAAACACATTGTAAAGAGGCATTTTCAGATTAATACAATCAGAGAAGTTTTTCCTGCATGTTATTTTGTGTATGATGAATGTCTTCATGTGTGTATTGATGATATGTTGTAGATGTATGTTAGGTATGCATTTGCAGGGAAAAATAGGTTCTGCTATCTGTTGGGTTCTTTGATTTCAGGTTGGAGTTATTTGAGGCTGCATGCCAGGAGGGCATGACAGAACACTATGGGTTCTGATAGTCAGTGCTTAGAGAGCACTTCCAATTCTGCGGAATTTGGACAAGGACGTGCTAGGAGGGCACACCAACTGAAATCATTGACTCAGAGGAAGACCTCAAGGTTGTTGAATACCTTGGAGGTGAGACTGTGCAAAGGAAGACACAGTAGAAGACAGGATCTCTGAGGAGTTCTATAAAGCTCTGCCAAGAGGGCATTGAGCAGGTGCATAGAGTGCATAGAGGAACTCTGTTGAGTTCAAGAGGAATATAGAACTAATGAGGGTTCTATAGAGCTCTTCCAGGAGGGAATTGAACACAGGCATAGAGTGCTGAGGAGGAACTCTCCTGTGAGTTCATAGAGAAACATAATCACTGAGGATTCTGGACACTCTGCTAGGAGGGAATTGAGCAGGTGCTGAGAGCACAGGAGATAACTCTTTGAGTTCAGAAACAGAGAAGATTCCAGGAGAGGATCTTCACAGGGTTGTTGAACATCCTGCAAACTCAGCAAGAAGTTTCTTGAGCAAAAGAGTGCCAGGAGGGCATTAGATTCTCCATCTAAGGGAGAAGGAAAAATAATTAAATCCCTTAGAGGTCGAATCTACAGAAAAAGCTCATAAGAGATAACACCTTCGTGCACGCAAATATTTTGCAAGGAGTGCAGAAGTCGAAGAATCCTTTGAGGATTCAAGGAGATAAGCTCAGGAGGGATAGCATCTTTGAGAATGCAGGTGAGACCTAATGGTGTAGATCTTGTAGAGGAGAAGCAAAGGTCGAAGCCTTTTGGAATTTGGGAAATCTTCCATAGTTTGGGAAGAAAGCGCATGCTCAGTAGGAGGAGCACAACTGTCGTCAGATTAGGCCAAAGGGAAGATCTGGACCGTCAAAATTTCACGTCTAGGTAGAAGCGAAAGGAGTGCACGGGAGAAGAATATCTGAGCCGCCAGATCTCATGCAGATAGCCGTTGTATCTGTGGAAAGAAGCACGAGGTTTAATCCTCACGCATAGAGCAGAGAATCCGGAAAATTCCCGACAGGGTAGAGGCATCGGGATTTCGGATTCCGGAACTTCGGAATTTCAGAGGTTCAGAGGACAACGGACTGGGAGATTATAACTCATGGGTCTTGAAGTCCTGAAGATATCTGAGTCGTCCATCTGAGGAGGACACGTGTCGCGAGATCCTTTCATATCAAGGATTCGGGCATTGGAAAGTAGAGCACGGAGAAGTCTTTCGACTTTGCAACTGGCGAAGTCCCAAAAGCAATCAGAGCCACCCATCTATGGGAGGACACATGGTGAAGATCAGGGGAATCACTTGGTAATAGGATACCAGGGATTTGGAAGACAAGAGGATCAGTGTCGTTGGGTTCGCGGAGTCCCGAAGACTAAAAAAATCGGGATCGTCCAAGCAGAGGACACATGGAGCGATCCAGACATCGGGAGAAAAGTCCCGAAAAGAGAATTTCGTTATTTTGGCTACCAGAAGATGCAGGGGTGCGAGCTCGGAACTCTTGACCCATAGAATCCCGAAAGAATCTGAGACGTTGGGTCAAGGGAGGCTTTGAGCCGTTGATCTTTCTCAGGAGAAGTAGGACTGGAGTTTCAGTATTTCTGTATTTCGGATACTGGGAGTACGAGAGGACTAGGCATTGTTGTTCTAGGAGTCGCAAAATTCTGAAACGCAAATTCCCGAAAGCATAGAAGGAGTGTTGCTGGGTCACGAGGAAAAGACTAGATTTCGGCATATCGAATATCGGGATTTCGGAAATCCTAAGGACATGAAATTCGAGCTCTTAGGAACGGAGATCTCGAAAGGATCAGGGCCATTGATTTGAGAGTGGATCACAGTCGTTGATCCCGGCCAGGAGTGAAAGGACTGTATCGGTATTTCGGATACCGAGAAGTCTAAGGAGTAGGAACTGGAGGAAACCTTGCATCGGGAAAGCCCGAAATGCGAAAACTTGAAGTTGCTGAGGAATAGCACGGGACGCGGAGGACGGGTTTACTCATCGGCATTTTAGAGTTCGAAACTTTGCAAGTTCCGAGGATATGAGAACCAAGCATTTCGACATCAGAAAACCTAAAATCCCGAAAGGAGGAGAAAGCCGGGAAATAGGCATTTCAGCATTTCGGAAATCGGATTTTTGGGAGTCTTGAAGACAGGAAGCCGGGTGCTTTGTGTCGATGAACCTCGAAGAGGACTGCAGTCATATGAGGGGAGGTCATATGAACCAAGAGTGTATCCCAGGGAGCTAACCTCGACTAAAGCCAATTTGGAAAATTGACATTTCGGAGATCGAGAGATCGAAGAGTCAAGGAAACTTGACATCGGGACTCAGGAAGTACCGAAACCCGAAATTCCATTTCAAGAAAAGGTCATGGTCGTGCTGAGGCCGTGTGCAGGTGAAAGCTCGCACCTGTAGCATGCTTGTGCAGGTGGAGTTTCACGAAGGACCTGGGGATCAAATATTGAGGTTCCAGCAGGGAATCAAAGGAGTCAATCCGGCTCAAAGGCATTAAAGAACGATCCTTAGACCCAGAGGTCGCGCAGAACCTGTTGAGGCGGGGGGGGGGTGTTGCGTCATCAGTTGTGGTATCAGAGCCTGACTCTGTTTGTATATTTCAGGCAGAGAGAGCAGGAAGGAAATTACTCTGATATACAACAAAGTGGTATCAGAGGTAGCTTGCAGAGACAGACAGAGGAAGGTAGAGTACTAGAACTCTGTGGTGATTGTTAGCAGGTACGCAGCAGTCAGGAAGACAGTCAGAGGGCTGTATGAGAAAGATGGAAGCACTCAGAGTTGCAAAGTGACAACAACAAGTTTGCCAGGAAGGCAGACAGGAGCAGGCATAATGGCTACTGAAGGTCATGGACGAGGTGTAAAGAAGAACCATCAGCAACAGTCGAGCAAGGTTGAGATGGATAGAGAACTTGCCGAGATCAAGGCGAGGATGGATGAACTTGCACTATGGGTGCAACAAGATACAAGGTTGAGATGGGTATATGAATGGCCCATGAGGACGAAATAAAAATGGCTAGTTAGGGAATTGGTGACCAAAAGACAACAGAGGCTATTGAAAATATGGTTGAGGCATGCTGAAAACCTCAACAGACCAGAGGAGAAAATGGTTCAGGTGTGTGAACCAGAGGATGGGAGAAACCTCAGTAGTGAGGATGACATGGGATCAGCTGAAGATCTCAAAGATTTCCAAGAGGGTAGAACAAAAATTCCCAATTTCCAGGAAGGCAATGAGATGAGATCACTGCGGGATCTCATAGACTGTTAAGAGGACAACCAGGGAATTTCATATTGCCAAGAGGGCAATGAGATGAGATCCGAGGATCTCATAGACTGCTAGGAGGGAAGCAAAGAAATCCCATATTTCCAGGAGGGCAAGGGAAAGAAGATGATCTCATAGTTAAGTTCATATCAGAAAGGACAACTGACAGAGAAGGAGGATTAGAACTGTTCTCTGATCATTGGAGGAATTCGAATATTCCTGCCACATCGCTCAGGGGAGGCAAAATTTTGTGTTGCTGAAGAAGAAACAACAACAGGAGAAGGACAACCATCTTTGACTGTCAAAGAGAAAGTGGAGCAACCACTGATGACTTCCCAAGCAGAAGAAGGAAATGCGCATTCTGAGGAATGGCTCAATGTATTTAGCCAGGAAGCTGAGAAGACTGCAGCACTAGAGCTTGCAACAACAGAAGAAGAAGAAACATATAGCATGAGCTTTGTTGATCTGTGGGAGAAGATTGAAACCCTGGAGAGAAGGGTAGAGGTGCAGAGAATGCACATCCAACAGATGAGGTTGGAAACTGATGGAGGAGATTTCCAGGCTAAGGAGAAACTGGAAGAAGCTGGAGGCATACTAGCAAGAGAGATGGTAGTAGAAACACTTCCAGATGAAGAAGCTGGACAACATTTCAGTGATAGAACTGCATGAGAGGAATCTACAACATGATGGAAAATCAAGGCCACAGAGGATGGAGAGAATGACATGGGAGATCATGGTGATCTGCCCATTTGCAGAAAGAATTTGCAGCAGAGGAGACTGCATGAACAAATCCAACCATTGCAGCAGCTGGATGAAATGATTGAGTAGATCAGGAAGATGATGTTGAATTCATCACAAGAGACTGCCAGCAAGAAGAAGTTAAGTAGAAGGGAGACAATAGTGACAGTAGTAGCAGAGTAGCGGAAGCAACAATAGTGGCAGAGAGATGGAGCAAAGAGACAACTCCGAAGATTTGTTTGGGATCCAAGAGGATTTCAACAGCCAGGGTGGAGAGCTCATGAGAAGGAGCTCATGAATTTTGCAGCAGAGGAGTATGATGCAGGAGCATCTCTCCAAGCCATCCATGCGCCAGCTAGCCAGCCCACTCAGCACATTCAAGGAAGAGAGGCGCCAACCCTCTCATATTTTGAATTTGAATTAAGGGCATTTAATGTTTGTAAGGCTGTTAGAGCCAAAAAGGTCGTGCCTATACACAGGCTTTAGATGTAGATAGCCTTTAATGGTTGTAAGGCTGAGATCTAGATCCAATCTGGACTAGACAACCATTTAATTGTAAATTCAATGTAATTGAATAGAGTATGTAGCTTGGAGGGAAGAGCTCAAAGAGCCCCTCATGTAAAAAGATCTTTTTGTATCGGTAGAGTTGGTCAATTAGGAAAAAAAGAAGAAGAAAGGAGAGTCGAGACTTTGTTGCAGTCCGAGCTCAAACACATTGTAAAGAGGCATTTTTAGATTAATACAATCAGAGAAGTTTTTCCTGCATGTTATTTTGTGTATGATTAATGTCTTCATGTGTGTATTGATGATATGTTGTAGATGTATGTTAGGTATGCATTTGGAGGGACATATAGGTTCTGCTATCTGTTGTGTTCTTTGATTTCAGGTTGGAGTTCTTTGAGGCTTCATGCCAGGAGGGCGTGATAGAACACTACAGATTCTAATAGTCAATGCTTAGAGAGCACTTCCAATTCTGCAGAATTTGGACAAGGACATGCTAGGAGGGCACACCAACTGAAATCATTGACTCAGAGGAAGACCTCGTGGTTGATGAATACCTTGGAGGTGAGACTGTGCAGAGGAAGACACAGTAGAAGACATGATCTTCGAGGAGTTTTGTAAAGCTTTGCCAAGATGGCATTGAGCAGGTGCATAGAGTGCATAGAGGAAATCTGTTGAGTTCAGGAGGAAGATAGAACTATTGAGGGTTCTATAGAGCTCTGCCAGGAGGGCATTGAGCATAGGAATAGAGTGTTGAGGAGGAACTCTGCTGTGAGTTCATAGAGAAACAGAATCACTGAGGATTCTAGACACTCATCCAGGAGGGCATTGAGCAGGTGCTGAGAGCATAGGAGAGAACTCTTTGAGTTCAGAAACAGAGAAGAGTCCAGGAGAGGATCTTCACAGGGTTGTCGAACATCTTGCAGACTTAGCAAGAAGTTGCTTGAGCAAAAGAGTGCCAGGAAGGCATCAGATTCTCCATCTGAGGGAGAAGGAAAAAGAATTAAATCCCTTAGAGGTCGAAGCTACAGGAAAAGCTTAGAAGAGATAGCACCTTTGTGTGTGCAAAGACTCTGCAAGGAGCGCAGAAGTCGAAGAATCCTTTGAGGATTCAAGGAGAGAATCTCAAGAGGGACAACGTCTTTGAGAACGCAGGCGAGACCTAATGGTGTAGATCTCGTAGAGGAGAAGCAAAGGTCGAAGCCTTTTGGAATTTGGGAAATCTTCCACAGTTCGGGAAGAAAGCGCATGCTCAGTAGGAGGAGCACAACTGTCGTCAGATTAGGCTGAAGGGAAGATCTGGACCATCGAAATTTCATGTCTAGGTAGTAGTAGGAGGAGCGCATGGGAGAAGAATATTTGAGCTGTCAGATATCATGCAGATAGCTGTCAGATCTATGGAAAGTAGCACGAGGTTTAATCCTCACGCATAGAGTAGAGAATCCGGAAAAGTCCCGACAGGGCAGAGGCATCAGGATTTCGGATTTCGGAACTTCGGAAGTTCGGAGGTTCAGAGGACAGCGGACCAGGAGATTAGAACTCACAGGGCCCGAAGTTCCTAATATATCTAAGCCGTCCATCTAAGGAGGAAACGTGTCACGAGATCCTTTCATATCGGGGATTCAGACATTGGGAAGCAGAGCACGAAGAAGTCTTTCGACTTCACAACTGGCGAAGTCTTGAAAGCGATCAGAGCCACCCATCTGTGGGAGGACACGTGACGAAGATTGGGGGAATCACTGGGTAATCGGATACCGGGGATTCAGAAGACAAGAGGATCAATGTCGTTGGGTTCGCGGAGTCCCGAAGACTGAAAAAATTGGGATCGTCCAAGCGGAGGACACGTGGATCGATCCAGACATCGGGAGAAAAGTCTCGAAAAGAGCATTTCGGTATTTCGGCTATTGGAAGATGCAGGGGTGAGAGTTCGGAACTCTTGACCCATAGAATCCCAAATGAATCTGAGCCGTTGGATCAAGGGAGACTTTGAGCCGTTGATCTTGCTCAAGAGAAGTAGGACTGGAGTTTCGGGATTTTGGTATTTCGGATAACGGGAGTATGAGAGGACTAGGCATTGTTGTGCTAGGAGTCGCGGAATTCCGAAACGTGAATTCCCGAAAGTGTGGAAGGAGTGTTGTTGGGTCATGAGGAAAAGACCAAATTTCGGCATACCAGATATCGGGATTTCGGAAATCCCGAGGACATGAAATCTAGGCTCTTAGGAACGGAGATCCCGAAAGGATCAGGGCCGTTGATTTGAGAGTGGATCATAGCCATTGATCCCAACCAGGAGTGAAAGGACTGTATCGGTATTTTGGATATCGAGAAGTCTAAGGAGCAGGGACTGGAGGAAACCTTGCATCGGGAAAGCCTGAAACACAAAAACCTGAAGTTGTTGAGGAATAGCACAGGACGCGAAGGACGGGTGTACTCATCGACATTTCAGAGTTTGTAACTTTAGAAGTTCCGAGGATATGAGAACCAAGCATTTTGGCATCAGAAAACCCGAAATCGCGAAAGGAGGAGAAAGCCGAGAAATAGGCATTTCGACGTTTCAGAAATTGTCTTTTCGGGAGTCTTGAAGACAGGAAGTCGGGCGCTTTGCTTCGATGAACCCCGAAGAGGACTGCGGTCATATGAGGGGAGGTCATATGAACCAAGAGTGTAGCCTAGGGAGCTAACCTCGACTAAAGCCAATTCGACAAATCGACATTTCGGAGACCGGGAGATCGAAGAGTCAAGGAAACTTGACATCAGGACTCAGGAAGTCCCGAAACCCAAAATTCCATTTTGGGAAAAGGTCGCGGTCGTGTTGAGGCCACGTGCAGGTGAAAACTCGTGCCTGTGGCATGCTTGTGCTGGTGGAGTTTCACGAAGGACCTGTGGATTGAATATTGAAGTTCTAGCAGGGAATCAAAGGAGTCGATCCTGCTTGAAGGCATTAAAGAATGATCCTTAGACTGGGAGGTCGCGCAGAACCTGCTGAGGCAGGGGGGGTGTTGCGTCATCACTCTCCCATGTTCATTTATGGTACGTCCTTCAAGTCAATCAAGCATTTTTTCAAACGTCTGAAGCAAAAAAAAAAAATTCGATGAATATAAGTGAAACCTTAATGCTTTCCAAAGTTCCAACTATAAACTTTGTTACATCAAAGATCCAAAACAAACATTTATGACAAGTTTGTCTAGTGCTTAAGGATTTCCATTTTTTTAGTAATGGGTCAAAACACAGAAATGGGTATCGTTTTTCGAGTGCGCTGTAGTGAGGTCGCACAAAAGTCAACAAAACTCCAATATGATAGTTTTATAAAATCTAGGTCGAGAGTTGCATAAACTCTTGGATGAGAGTTTGTAAATATATAACCAATAAGATTACCAAAAACTCTTGATTGAGAGTTTATAAAAGTCTCAACCAAAATATTTTCTCAATCGAGAGTTTTTGGTCAACTAGAATAACAAATTCTATAGCAGTTTTTAAAAACCTCCAACTTCAACAACTGAAAACCTTTATAAGCTTTGAAGATCACTTATTGAACCTACTACCAATGGATTCATCTTTAAATCTAGTTTGTAATGATATAACAATTTATTATTATCTTTTAATAATTTTGTTCTAAACTTTATTTCGTAAGAATTTTACTATCATCAAAATCACCTAAATTGAAAATTCAATATTTTTCAAGTCACATTAAAAATAAAATTGATGTGAATTGAAATGTCAATATGACATTGTTTTTCATTTTATTGTATTTCGATAAATAATAAAAATTAATATTTACATTTGAA
>SNQJ01S0024257.1:118409-129244 GCA_010110895.2 Picea sitchensis
CCTCACACTTTTACCATTGGTGAGGAAAGTAGAGAAAAAAATATATGGTATTTTTGGAAGCTCCAATAAGTTATTTAAATTTGACGTTTGGTGTATGCTTAGAAGTTTTCATTTACAGTCATGTACAACCAATTTGGATTTGATTTTGCCGTCGTATTCACTAAATGTTAGGTGCTTTCTTTGAGAATTGTAGATTGGTCAAGAAAAGCTTTAGAAACAAAGTGGAAAACATCAAACACAATTATACAAATAGCTTTCAAGTTTTCCCTCTGGATTTGGGTAGGTTAGTCGATTGATATTTAAGGGGCAATGGTGTGAAATAAATGTGGTCGAAGAAAGATTTATATTTATTATAATGGTTTTGTAAAATTTATATTTATTATTATGGTTTTGTAAAATAGAGTTTTAATTTATTTAATTTTAATATATTATTATTATTATTATTATTATTATTGAAAAATAAATATTATAGAAGAAATGTTTATATTTATTTGTATAAATCTATCTTAAATTGAAATTTATTAAGCAATGAGATCTTCATATTAAATGATAAAAAAATTTACACCATAAGAAATTTGATCTTTCTAGTTGGTGCTTGATAAATTAGGTTTTAAATTCTCATTATTATTTTTTATTATCTGTTAATATAACTTTACTTGGCAATCTTCTTTTTATTTTATTGTCTCTCCTAAACTCAATATAGGATGACTCATATTTTGATGGATGCATGCATTGATATTGTTTTTATATTTTTTATAAAGTTTATGTCTAGGATTGAAGAAAGTATCTTTGAAAAATAAATATATGTTGTTTTTTAATGCAAATAATATGTACCTTNTCAATATAGGATGACTCATATTTTGATGGATGCATGCATTGATATTGTTTTTATATTTTTTATAAAGTTTATGTCTAGGATTGAAGAAAGTATCTTTGAAAAATAAATATATGTTGTTTTTTAATGCAAATAATATGTACCTTGTAATGGGAGTCATTTAATCTTGTAACATTTTTTGTTTGGTTGTCAAGTTAGAGTTCTCATCAATAAAAATTTGGATGATTTGGGTTGATTTAGAATTGGGTGAAATCTTTCAAGGTATTCTTTCATGAACATCATGTAAGAAACTTAGATCAAGGTGGAACTTTAATCATCCCTAAAATTGTTCTTAAAACATTACAACCATGTTAACTCTGTTGTCACCCTTAACCAAGCTCTTTCACAACATTAGCCTCTTCTAGATTACTCTCATTGTTATCCATATTGTTAATTTCCTTAAAGAATAATGTGAAGTCAATGAAATTCACCAACATATTAATATTGGTTCACTTTGTGTTTAACAAATTCATTCCATTATTTCAATGTTGATCTCTTATTATGAAAAACTTATGAAGAAGTGAAATGTTGAAAATGAAAATGGTGACCATCGTTGTCTCCTCTTGCACAAACTCAATATAATTTTCAATTTAAACCACAATGACAATGTCTATAGAAAGGTGGGATTGGGACCACAACCTCACTCTAACTTCCTTTCAATGATGTACTTCCCATGATGCATTTTTTCCTTAGTGTTGTATCCAACAACCTACTTTTTCACAATTGTGGATCATCATTGTGGATCATCATGATTTTATTTGCTTAAACATTGTGGATCATCATGATACTTTGACAACGAAGTGAAAATTGAGTACGTTGGAAACAATGGAGGGAAAATTGAGAATGTTCGAAACAATGGAGGAAAATTGAGTATGTAAGAAGTGGGTGAAACCTTGAGTTCAATAATAACGGTATAATTGGGCCCAATTTCCAAAGGAATATCATACATGAACACAAAATAAGTATAATTGTGAGAATTCATGTAATAAGCATAAGAGTGAGAATTCATAAGAGGTGAAAATGAAATCACAAAAGACGATCTTATGAAAATCACTTAGAAGAGAATTCTTTTGTTATCTACCATTGCCTTATAAGGAGACCCCTTAAAAAAGCGGTTTTATTGTAAGTGTGCAGTGTTAAATTAACTTACCTTGATATGAGCTAAGGGTTGTATTGGAAAAGTGGTTTCATTGTAAGTGTGCATAGTGTTAAATTACCTAGTTAAGGGTAATATTGGAAAAAAGTGGTTTTATTGTAAGTGTGCATAGTGTTTGATTACTGTAACTTGAAATGAGTTAAGAATAATATTGGAAGGAATTTGGGAATGAATATATTGTATAAAGATAAAAGGAGTTTATGTTATTTATAATATTCGATGTCGTAATATGATAATTGATAAGGTTGATTTCTCCTTAAAAATAAAGGTTTATAAAGGTTGTATTATATTTTGATCTTTATAGTAGCAAAATTTAAAACATTTTGTTCAAAAATTATTTTTTGAATCAAACTTATGAATAAATCAAATTTTCAAATGTTTCAGGTATGTCACATTGGGTGGTAATCCCCTAGTCCTATCCCTTATTAATCGTCATGGTATTAATCATAGTTAGGTAGGCTTATTATTATAGGATGCCTTCTAACTCTCTTCATCTCATATATCTACATCAAGGTGTAATGTACCTACATTGTCAACATGAAAAGAGTGGTTCGTTGGTTTAAAAGTTTAATGATGGAAACAATATGAAAATCAAATTTTAACAAAGTAAGACCATTTACAAAAAGAAACATTTCCTCTTATTTACTATGACATGGTTTGGATTTATAGCACCCTACATGAGTCAGGTTATCAATCTCTAATTGCAAAATCTAGCTAGGAATATCTTTTAGATGGTAAAATTAAATCAAGTTCTTTATTCAATTAGGTCTATCATATCACAATTTTCCACATAGCACCTTTCCAAGATGGTGACCATCAAGCATAGATGGGATGTTCAACTCAACATAAATATAATCATTTTCTTCACACACTGACTTTACTTCATAAATTCACCATTTAATTCATCTCATCAGTTTCCTAGGGTCTCATCAATGGAGGTCTTTCTTTCTCCCAGGGAGGTTAGTTATAAGGCTTAGGTTTGGTGTCCTTAGGCTTATGTATGTAACACATTTTCCCTTGATTATAAGTGTGAATCTATCATCATTAAATTCATAATAAACATAATATAATGATTCTTTAGTCTGCAGGTTTTTTGCCTCACTCATTCACACATGTATGGTTACACAAAATGACATCAAACCTCAAAGCATGAGCACCACTATCCTTAAGGCAAAAATAGGTTATAAGCCATCTTATGAAAAATCTAAATACCTCACAACCATCCTAAAGGTCATTCATTATGGCTACATAGCATTCTATGCTTAGCATTCACATGTTTACAAGGGTATGGGGGAAACTAACTACCTCCTTTCTTCAAGAGGCCAATGTGGAACCAAATAATGATATAAAAAAACAACAAAAAACTTTATTCATCTCACAAAACCCCTTAATAACATTCATATCAATTTCCAAAACTTTCATGCGCAACAAACACCATTTGTGTAGGGTATGGGGGATTTGAGTGGCCCTTTCTTCAAGGAGGAATTTATAAGTAAAGGAAATATATTGACTCAATAAATACATTATTAACATAAAATAACCACTTATTAAGTGTAATTAAACCCTCATTACAAATTACACCCTTTTAGACTTTCATTTCAACCCTAAAAACCCTAAAATTCATCAAAACATGCCCAAATAAGCCACTATAGGACATGACCGTGGGTCTTATAAGGAAAATTGGTAGCTATTAAGATGTGATTGTGGGTTTTCCTATAGATAAATAGTGGTCAAGCAATGACTGTCCTTCACAAAACTTGCATGCATCTCCCAAAATGCACAAAACTCAAAATTTAAATTTGTGAAAGCTATAGGAAGTCTTCCAAGGTATATTATTGTTCGAGGGTTGAGTAATACAAGGTTTGTACATTGAGGAATCTCTTCAAACCATCCAAAATAGTGCACACAAGAATTTATAAACATACATACTCAGAAAATAACTAAGAAGACAATGAGTCCCTATAGGAAATAGGTTCTAGATTTTCAATATTTTCAAAGGAAAACTTCTTAACCACTCATCAATGAGTTCCATGAGGACCATAAGTTATAGTTGTAAATATTAAATAGTCATGGGATTCATTCCTCTACACAGTTATTGAATCTTTTCAAAGGAAAACTTCTTAACCACTCATCAATGATTTCCATGAGGACCATAAATTATAGTTTTAAATATTAAATAGTCATGGGATTCATTCCTCTACATGATTATTTAATCAAACGATTAGCATGAATGAGCTTACCAAATGCATTGCTACATAAATTTTCAAACTAATTAAATTATACACAATATTCATTTCAACATTAACATCTACAGGAAAATATAACATGCTCTCATAATAAATAATGAAGTTTCATGCATCATCATAAATAAATACAAAGGAGAAGAAGCAAGGAGATTTATCTTTTTTACAAAATAAATTCAAGGAAACTAATCGGTTGTGCATTATTTTCCTCCCAACTATAGGAAAATCCTTTGTGTATGTCACCCCTGTGTTGCGCTAAAACCACTAGGGAAAAAAAGAGAAATTTGAAACTCCCAAGTCACACTTGGAATGCTTTGCATAAAGTTGTTTCTCTTCTAAAAGTTGTAATACTCTGTCAACATGTTATACATGCTCTTCCAAAGATTTTCTATAGATTAGTATGTCATCAAAAATACTAACACAAATTTTCTAAGGAAGGGTTTGAAAATAGAATTCATCAAAATTTGAAATGTTGATGGTGCATCAATAAGTCCAAATGGCATAACCAAAAACTCATAATGACCTTCATGTGTTGTAAATACTATTTTGGGAATGTCTTCCTACGTCATTTTGATTTGATTGTATTCCAAACGAATATCCAACTTAGTAAAGAAAAATGATCCATGCAATTCATCTAATAATTCATCAATGATAGGAATATGAAACTTATATTTGATGGTCATTTTTTAGAGTTGTGTATAATATGGACACATATGCCATGAACCATCCTTCTCCAAAACCATCACTACTGGTGAAGAGAAAGAAATTTGGCTAGGTTGAATGATGCATGCATCTAACATTTCTTGGATCATGTGCTCAATCTCACTCTTCTGTGCATATGGATACCTATAAGGCCTAATGTTAGGTGGTACACTTCCTGGTTACAAATAAATAGCATGTTCATGATCTCAAGTAGGAGGAAGACCCTTAAGCATATCTCCAAATACCTTGGAATGGTTGTTGATAACTATTTGGAGATCCATTGGAGCAGAGGATATAGTTGTTTGAACATATAGTGAGCACAATTGTGCAATTACACCATGGTGTCCCTTTTGAGTAATTTTTTCATGCTATTAGAGCTTATCACCTTAAAGGGTTTCCATTGGATACCTATAAGCTCAATTTCCTTTCCTTTTGAGGAAAATATCATGAAAAGATATTGAAAATTAGGGGCCACTACTCCTAATGATTGTAACCATTGAACCCCAAATACAACATCAACACCACCCATTTGGATGAAAATCATGGGAATATCCAGTAAATACCCCTCCATATTGAGCTTACCATTATGGCACTTCCCAAAACAATTTATGGTACCTCCATCTACAATAATTACTTGAAACTACAAAATATTTGAGATCTTTTGCTAATTTGTAATTGATGAACTTATGGGTACTACCAAAATCAATCAACATTGTTACCTTTTTCTTTTTGATGTATCCTTATATCTTTATGGTTTGTGGAGTACTGATGTTGGCCAATGCATGACAAGATATTGTTGGAGTAGTCTCTTCTAGATGTAGATCTTGTGATGGTTCCAATTCTTGATCTTCCTCCTCTTCCTAGTCCATGTAGAATAATTTATTCCCACTGCATTTATGCCCCTTACTTTACTTGCTATCACAATTAAAACATAGTCCATTTTCTCTCCTTCCATCCATTTGATATGGTGTCAACCTTGTCGGTTGAGTGAGTTTAGAAGAGGGAACATGGTGCTCTCTATAGTTGATAGT
Source organism: Picea sitchensis (assembly GCA_010110895.2). Classification (NCBI taxonomy): domain Eukaryota; kingdom Viridiplantae; phylum Streptophyta; class Pinopsida; order Pinales; family Pinaceae; genus Picea; species Picea sitchensis. The sequence goes on from SNQJ01S0024257.1 coordinate 124,416, forward strand.
GGCCACCTTTCTAGTAGCCATATTTTTTCCCACTTTTCTTTCCATACTAAAAAATTTCTCTAGGGATTTAGCTTCGAGAAGACACACCTCTTGTTGAATGTTCTCATTTAAAGTGTCCACAGGGAGATCTAAAAAATTATCCTCAAGAATGTTATTTACCCTAAGACTGAGCTTTTGAAATTGTTGAATGTGATCTATAATTAGACTTTTTTGCTAAATATTTATCAATTGACTAAAGAATGTGTTTATCTCAATATCCCCATGATGTGATATCAATTCATCCGTAAAAATGGACCAAGAGATAATATATTTTTTTTTTCTTTCACAAAGTTATTGATACCAAACAAATTGATCATTTTATAAATACAAGGATGGAATAGGTACCTTTTGTAAGCTTGTCACTTGGTGTATATCAAAGTATTGTTCTGTAATACCCTAAGGTCGATCCCCTGATGAATTGTAATGATGTTTAATGAATTTTATAGGCTGGTGAGCCAAGTATTTATAAGTTGGAGGCTTATGTGTTTATTAGGTCGGAGAGCCTAAATTCTAAGGCTAGTGAACCTATTTTGGTATATGTAAGTATTCAGGTCATTAATACAAATACATCACTGCATGTAGACCAACCGCAAAGAAAGAGTTATGGGGGACTAAGCTCCACTAGGAAGGGAAAGGGAAGGGGGCTGAGAGGATAGGAAAAAGGGGATAAGATTGAGGGCTTAACCCAAGGGAATATTATAATGTATTTCCTAAATTACTAAAGTTTGGGAAATAAACCTTGTTATCCTAAGTTCCTCTGGGGAGAGGAACAAACTCCAAGTGGAGAAGAACAAGTTCCTGGATAGCCAAGTGTCATCTAGGACACATGCAGATTTATGTGGGGAATTCCATTGTTGTGGGTTTTCTCTCTCACCATTCAGACCATTCTGACCATTCGTTCCATCCATTTCCCCATTCCCTCAAGCATTGAGAAAGTACCTAGCTAGCCATTTCCGCCATTGTTGAACCCTCTGCCATCGTGAACCTTTATAATTTGTTTAGTCATCCCTTACCTTACCTGATTTTTCTACTGTAGTTACCTAGTTCACTTGAGTGTTGGACAAAAGAGGAAGGTTGTTAGGCCTATGGTTTGAGGAGGCAGGTTGTCAGGCCCATGGTTGAAGAAGCAAGATTTCAAGCTTGTGAGGAACTCTCTCTAGGTGAGAGAGATTGTTGTGGAAGTGATTTCTCCTGGAGGGATCCCAACAACAGTTATAGAGCTCTAAGAATTCTTGATCTGGCATGTTGTTGAAACCATGGAAGGGAAGTGGAGCAGTCTATGGACTGTGGAACAATGAAGGTGTATATTATCGGGGTGGGACAAGCATGTGGGGAACGAGAGTCTGTGAGCAGTGGGCGTAAGTAGGCTCCTTGGAGGGAATCCTTCATGTTGCATTGTGTAGTGTTCCATAGTCTCAACCTAGCCTAGGATTTCCTTTGCCTTGGGTGCAGTTTAGTCCCAGATAGGGGGTGATCCACTACTGATATCTTAGAGCAGCATGGTCTAAGGATGTGTTGGCAGCCACCAATTCTGTCGAATTTTATCATAATTAAAAATCATCACATAGAGATAAAATATTTATGTATCTTCCTCCTCCTTACATTTATAAACGTTTTTGTCTTTTGGCTTCAAGGATACTTATTGTGCTAAATTATTTTTTGAGTTTTTCATTTAGATTTCGTTTGTTTTGTTTAAATTTTATGACTGCAAGCATGAAATTCAAACAAAAAACTTGGCTTGGGTAATCATTCTGCAATCTATGTTTCTCTTCTATTCTTTTACTAAAGAGATTACACTTTAAGGGAACCTATATGTTGCTAAGTTTAAGTGTTATAAGCTCATTCATTAATCCACTGCCACATTTTTTAATGTATTATGGGATTATCTATGGTTGATTGTATGGTTTGATTATTTGATATACATAATCGCATTGCAACCTTGGATTAACAATTGATATGTGCTCTTTTCTCTATCAGTCACATCGCTTTCATGTCACTTGGTACAGGTATGATGTACCCACGAATACATCCCATCCTATTGTCATGTACATTTAATGACCCTCATTCATTATTCGAATAAGAATCTAATAGTGGTTGGGGTTTAATATTCATTGTGCGTAATGGTTCATAGGCCTACGTGTCCTCTGGTTTTCTGTCACTCCAAACTTAAATTACCAAACATGATAATCACTCAAGTTTGTAGGTATTGGGCCGTTTCAGTTTTCGTAGTCCTCTCCTTATTATTTGTCTATTGAAAAATGAAGCCTCCCTCCCGTGGTATCTATTGTGTCTGTTTGATAGCTACCATGTCCCCTGTGGTTTGAATTGAACCTAATGTCTGTCAAGCCCTTCTCGCAAACGACGATGCCATAAATGATTTGCAGGCTCACCGTTGGGATATTTTCATCCGTAAATTCAAAGGTTATAACATGGCAGTCATACAGGCCTTTGCTCAAACGTTTGATGCGTTTAGAGACAAATTTGGGGATCTACAATTGGAGGTCACAGGACTTTATAGCCCGAGCAACAGGACTGTCACAGGAAGGCGAAAAATGGTTCAAAAATGCTAAACTGGAAGACGTGCCTTAGAGCCTGATCAGGGTATCTCGGAAATCTACGTGCTTCCCTAAAGGTATTCCTATTACCCTCTTGAAACCTCGATGGAACAACCTTCTTTTTATTTTGAAAAAATTTATAACGTGCGAGGGTTGGTATGATTTAGTATTTTTATACCACATCCAACTGTTGATGTTGTTCCTAGGGTTTAAGATAAACATTCCCTTCTATTTGTTGATGAGCCTGTATAAGATGTCAAAACGTTATAAGAAACAGAGCTTGAACCCTCTGTCAAGCCTCTTTCACCACGGGCTTATAAGAATTCCGTTGCTATCGCACCTATCTCAAACTGGGGACACTTGGGAAAACTTCCTGTGTTGAAACATTTTTTCCCTACCCGAGAGAACAGTGAACTCACCTTTGCATTTAAATGTAAACCCCAATCCTGATAACCCCGTGACCGAGAGTCAAGGTTTCGATTCACATAATTACTGTGAGCTTAATGAACCAAATTCTGTTGCTTTGCAAACCCCCCTGGGTAAAAAACCATGATGTATTTGCACACCCAGAAAATAATTAGAAGAGGTAGTAGATGTATTAAAAGAGAAGGTTTCTCCTACTCCTGCTATTGATCCGAATCAGAGATTTAGTGACAAACCTACTGTTAAGAAAAATCGTAAGAGCAAGAAACAGGATAACTCAGATTTGCGTTTTATAAACAAGAGATATGGACGGTTAATATCCAGGAGTCTGAGAAATCAAAAGAAAGATCATTTGAGCTCGATCTCAGTGATCGAGGTCAATGATTACTTCTCCGATGATGATATCAATAATTTCCTTGCACGAGAAGATACAGATAACTAGTGTCTCAGGAACGAAACTATTGGTCAAGCTATGCAATACGACTTTGTTTCTAGACTACCTCCATTTATGAAAGGCCAAGAGGGATTTGATGGAATAGGCCATGATTTGAAACAAGCCACAGGAAGGACCGAAGCACCCATTGCTGAGTACACTCAACCTCGGATTGCTATAGCACCGATACACTGTGACAATTGTTTGGACTGGGTAGAACACTATTACAGGGACATACCATATTTATAGGCACAATTGAAACACCTGGCTGCTCAAAATTATCTGCTTGAACGAGAAAATCAAGAGTTAAAGACATGCACATATCCAGAAAGTAAAAGGCCCAAGAGATTCGGTAGTGTGACTATAAAAAATGCAACCAACTTCAATGCCATCATTAATTCAGAACTATTCGAATTGTAGGTTATCATTCTCTAATTGTTGATATGTATTTTCAAGGTAGGTTATCATTCTCTAATTGCAAAATCTAGCTAGGAATATCTTTTAGATGGTAAAATTAAATCAAGTTCTTTATTCAATTAGGGCTATCATATCACAATTTTCCACATAGCACCTTTCCGAGATGGTGACCATCAAGCATAGATGGGATGTTCAACTTAACATAAATATAATAATTTTCTTCACACACTGACTTTACTTTAGAAATTCACCATTTAATTCATCTCATCAGTTTCCTAGGGTCTCATCAATGGAGGTCTTTCTTTCTCCCAGGGAGGTCAATTATAAGGCTTAGGTTTGGTGTCCTTAGGCTTATGTATGTATCACATTTTCCCTTGATTATAAGTGTGAATCTATCATCATTAAATTCATAATAAACATAATATAATGATCCTTTAGTCTACAGGTTTTTTGCCTCACTCATTCACACATGTATGGTTACACAAAATGACATCAAACCTCAAAGCATGAGCACCACTATCCTTAAGGAAAAAATAGGTTATAAGCCATCTTATGAAAAATCTAAATACCTCACAACCATCCTAAAGGTCATTCATTATGGCTACATAGCATTCTATCTTTAGCATTCACATGTTTACAAGGGTATGGGGGAAACTAACTACCTCCTTTTTTCAAGAGGCCAATGTGAAACCAAATAATGATATAAAAAAAATCCTAAAAAACTTTATTCATCTCACAAAACCCCTTAATACCATTCATATCAATTTCCAAAACTTTCATGCACAACAAACACCATTTGTGTAGGGTATGGGGGATTTGAGTGGCCCTTTCTTCAAGGAGGAATTTATAAGTAAAGGAAATATATTGACTCAATAAAGTACATTATTAACATAAAATAACCACTTAATAAGTGTAATTAAACCCTCATTACAAATTACACCCTTTTAGACTTTCATTTCAAC